>JBCFXI010000116.1:0-266772 GCA_038496175.1 Ampulex compressa | reverse complement strand
GGGACGTCGGCTCCGCATCGCGTTACATAAATAATTGAAAATCTATCCGGCGAAAACACTCTGCTCCCCCTTAAGTGCACGCTCTGCGAAATTCTCGTTTTTACCACGGCTGCTCCGAGGCGCGCGAGAATGTGATAGTGCCTTAAGTTGATGCCCGCGGATGTAATATTTATGGTTAATTAACAGACAGTATTGGAACTCGAATGCCTTATCGATGGAAATAGAGATGGAAGAATGGAAGTATTCGATCAAATTAATTATTGAAACTTGAATACCCTTATCGAGGAAAATAGAGATGGAAGGACGGAAGTAAGAGATCAAATTAACACTAGAACTACCAGCCACTTTCTGGACATATTTAAAACACCACGTACATCTTTAAAAAAGGGGGAGAGTAAGAGGAAATTTCAGTAAATCAAAATGACGATCTAAATACTGCATGAAAATCATGAAAGGTCTCAAAGAATATATTCTTATAAAGCACTACGATTTAAAAAAAAAACGACTGACCAGTCATTTTGATTGGTTTGGTGGTTCTAGTGTTAATAACAGTGATATGGTTGATAATAGCAAATGATTTCATGCATATCATCCTTTACCGCTTTTCCTTTTGTCAGCGCTGAATTTTTTTCTATTACTATTCTGCGTAATAAAATCTCAATGATATTGGTCCATGATATTGATCACTCATCGATACCTCTTTTACGACCTAAGGTGATTTAAAGAAGAATCGTAACAGCAATGCGAGGTACTTATATTCGTTAGAGGTGTACGATGCTTTTAAATTCATTCGCGATAGCTCTAACAAAGTTTCATCCAAAATGCGCACCGCGCTTATGGATTCATAGATCAAAAGCAGAGAGCCAAGATCCTCTCCTACCTCCTCCCCATTACGTTACGTAATATTCCACCATATCGTAAATGAAGATCAAAGATAAACCAAGAGGCGTTGCAACAGTATTAGCTTTAATGCAAAATAGATGGAAATCCATAGATCGAAACTAGAAAGTGAGCTCTCCCTCGTACTCTCCGTTTATTATACGATTTCGTACGATATCGTTAGCAAGGATCAAGGAGAAGCCAAGTAACTTCACAGCAAAATTAACTTCAACGAAAAACATATATAAGTCGATACAAATCCGAACAAAACAGGACATTCTTCTTCATCTTCGGTAGATTATTCCCCATAATTTTGTAGGCTAATATAAACCAGGAAAAGCAAAGATGACTATTATTCCTGACCTTGATACAAAGCAAATACAAAAACGTATAACAAAACTTCATCATCGCATGATTTCCTACAATATCCTGAATAAGTTAAAGAGACGAACGAGCGACATGGTGGTGTAGTGGATAGCGGCTCGGACTTCCACACGGAAAATCCTGGGTTCGAATCCCACCCATCACTGATGATTTTTCCATTTGGTTCGCAATTAAGTAATCGCGGATTTCACTGTCGAATGATTTTGGTTTAATTTTTAGGCATATTTCCGCGTTCCAAATATCAAACCCACAATGTTGTTTTCACATTTCATACTTCGAATGTATTTCTATAAAAAAAAAATGGTAACATTCGGTTGCTCTTATTTGTCGGATTAGACGAATACTGACTAAAGTCATAAATCCGCAATTACTTCCCAACCCAACATACACCATAGCTCCGCTAATGCAGAACCCACCTTGAACAATAAACCCTAGTCCAAAAAACAACCTTAAAACTCAGTACCAAAACCAAATAAGAAACTAAAAACAAGCCGATCAAACCGCCCCATTAACAAAGAACCCTCCTCGATATAAAAACCCCCAAAATTTCCTCCAAGCCAAAACCTCCCGCGATCCTCCTGGACAATCCAGAGAAGAGTAGGAAAAAAAAAAGCGTCGCGCGAGCCTCGAAACGAGCGCGGCGCCAAAGTGGAATTCCGATCGGGCCGTTTAGACGCGCAGGAGAGCGAGAGCAGCTGAAACCGAAGAGGGAAAAAAAAAATGCGGAGGGCGGTTTTATCCAGGAATTTTACTTCTCCATCCGAGCCCCATTTAAACCGGCGAACGCTCGATTATCGAGTTTATGCGGGATGTCGTTTCGCGCGTACGCGCGGCCCAACCATTCGAGGACCGTCGCATACTTGTAACCGAGTTAAATTAAAATCCAATTTGGAGCAATAGCTCAGTGCATCAGGCCCAGGAGAAGAGGGCAGCAGGCGTGACAGGGGAGGGGAGAGGGGCAAGGGCTGTAGGGAGAGGAGGGGAGGGGGGAATTGGCTTCCATATTCGCCACCCTGGGACGCTTGATCGAATCTCGTTTATGCCCAGTTCATAGCTGCGCCGTTTCGGTAGCCGGATACGGATAAAGAGAAATTGATGAAATGAAGGGAATTCCGATGGAGGGTCGGCTACTTCGCTAATGGATCATCAGACTCCGTACCTGGGATTCCGCCGAGGGTAATAACGTGGGCTGTATTAAAACAGGGCTAATATCCGTTTAAACGTTTGGACCGATGCGAGATTGCGGAAGCGAAGGGATGGTGTGGATTTTATGTATTCGTTCTTGAACAGCGCTGGATGGATATAGATTTTTCGAGGTCTTCGTATCAGAGTTTTGTGCTGAGGTAACGTTATTGGGTAGAGTGACCGTTTGAAAGGCTGGGTTACACGATATTAGTCGAATTATAATTTCGACAGTGTTAGCGCCTTTGTAGTGTGCGATGATCGAGGGAAAAAATACGTTTTCTTATTCAAACGAAGTGCGCGGAATTAGGTTTTATCCCCGAATAAAGGCTCGGGGATTTGAGTTGGAGGGCAACATTCAAATACCAGCTTGGATGGGTTTTTATTTCGTAAGCAATCCTCGAATGTCGACCCAGGTGGGTCTTTATTTCGAAAGAAAAATCCGGATACATGTCCAGATCGACTTTTATCAAGTTTATTCAAAAGTAGCCACCAAATATAAACCCAGAGGGATCTTTATCTCGTAAGAAAAATCCAGATACAAACCCAGATGAACTTTTATTTCAAAAGCAACTACAAAATACAGACCCAGATGGATCTTTATCTCGTAAGAAAAATCTAAATAAAAACCCAGATAAACTTTTATTTCAAAAGCAATCACAAAATATAGACCCAGATGGATCTTTATCTCAAAAAAAAAATCCTAATATAAAAACCCAGATAAACTTTTATTTCAAATGCAACCACCAAATATAAACCCACAAGGGCCTTTATTTCGAACGAAAAATCCAAATACGCCATCTGGACTTTCATTCGCTTCCTCCTTCCAATATAAACATCCCTTAGCCTTTCAACGACACCAGGAAGAAGTCGGCAACGAGTTGTTTCGTGCGCCACGTCGTTCCCAGCGCAAGTGGCTAATGAGGGCGGCCAGAATGCGGCAACTTAAACAACGGATCGGTCGGTCCGATATCCGGATGCATCGGCAATGCTCCCCCGCAATTATGGGCCGCGATGTAAACTTGGTTAATGCCAGGGGGCGAAATGGAACGGCGACGGTGGCTCGAATTACGGAGGCAGAATCTATACCCACAACTCGGAACTCGGCTACAATACTCTCCGACGAGGATCTTTGAATGGGCGAATCCCTACGTGTGGCCTGGCTACCGCGATGAATAAGCCGAGATTGCTGAAAGGGAGGGAATCCTAATTGGCGATATCTGCGTCAGGTATCAATCTCGGAGTGGCTTGTCGAGTTTGACGAATCGCGTCCAAGGCCCCGCTACAGGATCCTGGCACCGTGACAGGAGATTCCAAGCCGATCGTGGAATATCGTCCCGACTGTCTACGTTTGTATCCTTGGCGGGTTGGATGCGCGGAAATTGAGATAAAAGTGATCCTCGGCTTGCCGATCGAACTTATCGTTTGGACCCGAAGCTTGGGAAGAGATCTACTGTTCGTTGTTGTAAGGAGTACCGAGATAAGATGATAAGATGAGCGGATGGAAAGAAAAAGGGTAAGGCGTGGATGTACTATTTTAACACTGGAACTACCAAATCAATCAAAACGACTGATGAGTCGTTTCTTTAAAAAATCGTAGTACTTTATTACGATGTATTTTTTTAGATTTTCTATGATTTTCATGCAGTATTTAGATCGTCATTTTGATTTACTGAAATTTTCTTTTACTCTCCTCTTTTTTTTAAAGATGTATGTGGCGTTCTAAATTTCTATAAAGTGGCTGGTAGTTCTAGTGTTGATGATCTTTCTACTTTCCTTTTCTTTCGGTGTAATATACGATATTCGGTGTGTAACTTTACTTGCGTAATTTTCTCCCGGAATTCGAGATTATCGAAGGAACTGGTTATATATTTATGATTCAAAGTATTGTTCATTATCGTCCACTACTGTCTCCTAAATTTCGGACACTGTACGAGTCCCACGTGAAAAAAAGCATGGCTGGTAAGCTAAAAGCGTCTACGAGAGAAGGGGGGATAATATATGAATCTCGAAGTAATTGTAGTCTATTTTACATTCCATCTCCTGTATGTTCTCTATCTTAAACCCTTCTACCCTTACTTTCTTACTAGACTGTCTCTTTCGCTGTCTATTGGATTGGCAAGTAAGTAATTGCAGATTTGCGACGTACTTTCCAACCAATAGCAAATAAGAGCTACACAAGCGAACTTCACCATTTTTTTCACCAAATGAGAATCGAAGTATGAAATGTGAGAACAACATCGTGAGTTTGATATTTTAAATACGTAAATAAACCTAAAAATTTTACTCAAATCATCCAACAGTGAAATCCGTAATTACTTACTTGCCAACCCTTATAAAGCTGTACCTTTTCGCTTTCTATATTCGAACATTCACGGTCGCTTACCAAATCTTACTGTCCTTACCATCTTGACTTTCTAGTGCCGTCTTCGATATTTCACTAAGATCCTTTCGACCAGACCCTCCTCTCTCACCAGAGTTCGTCATTATTCAGTGTTCAAAACCGCTGCGTTTCAATTCCTAAACTCTTACAATTGCACCACGAGTTTAGTTCTTGCGTATTGGAATAATCGTACGCGTCTAATATTGCAGGTTT
This sequence comes from Ampulex compressa, assembly GCA_038496175.1. NCBI lineage: Eukaryota > Metazoa > Arthropoda > Insecta > Hymenoptera > Ampulicidae > Ampulex > Ampulex compressa. The sequence goes on along the minus strand of JBCFXI010000116.1, from coordinate 261,731 downwards.
CGAAGAGAATCGTCACCAGACATCCACTCTTTGCCCTTCGCAGCGTGTCATCAAGAGGCGATTCGTGGAAGAAGAGGAAAACTGAGACTAGATCCGATTAGGGCGCTGCGCCCGTTTCCATAGTAGCGATATTGAAAGCAGCGCCTCGAAATGGTTTTCGTTATGGGCCGTTTTTGTCTGGCAATGCCTTGTGGAACGATCCGCTTTTATAGCTTTTCATTTCGCCAGACCTACAGGTTTTTTTTTTTTTTTTTTTTTTTTTCAAGGGAGAAAGTCGGGGAATGAGCTGTACTGAACGCTGAAGCTGAGAGGCGCATGGAACTCGTCCTGTGAATGGAATCTATCAAAGGTTATAACATCGTATACTGCGTGCTTTGCAACTAAACGTTCGGATTAAGTTGCAGTTTGAATGTGATACCGTGTCTGTTAATCCTGCAACGCATTCCGCGGCTTCGAAACAAAACGCCGAGCAGGAACACCAAAAATATTTTCGGATTGGCAAGCGATCCAGCTCTTCCAAATCTGTATTCATCACGAGTCGTATCAAAATTGCCTTTCGATGTTTCCGACTCGCGGATGATCCGAAATATGATGTCAATATATTCCTCGATCGAGGGATAAAACATCGATAATCCATATCGCCTTTCGCTCTTCGCCGCAGACCTGTCCTCCTCTGTCTTTAATGACCTCATAAAGTATCACACCGCGCTCATCCATGAAAAACATTTTTTAAAAATCCTATTAAAATCAATATACTCCATCAGTGAAGAATAACTTGCTGGAAAAAAAACTCCAAACCTGGATATATCCGTTCAAAGAGGATAAGCTTCATTTTGGAACAGCAGGACGAACAGCTGTAAACGTGACAGGGATGAATCAATCTCGCCACTCGTATCTAATATGCATTTTATTGTTGGCCAAGTACTTAGCTGACAGAAATAAACAAGAATTCGTGTATCTTTGTTCGTTTATGCTATGGCCCTTTCGTTTCTCTCGGCTTTTGCGCAGCTCTCGGTTGATGCAGCTCTCCATTATGTACAATCGTCATTTAGCGTCTCAGGTTCCGCACGCGCGTCACTCGTGTTCGTTTCGTGTGTGTGTGTGTGTGTGTGTGTACGTGTATCGTCCATCGGACGCTGATCGAAGTGTGTCCTTCGCGATCTGCCCCTTGCGTGTGTTTGCAGTGGTGTGTCGCGCGCGCGCGCGCGTTTCTAATGCACGCGCAAGTGTCCTCGTAATGCGTGGTGATAAACGTGTGTGCGCGTTTGTCTCTGCGACTGATAAAAGTATTTAGGTTGTATCATAGACAGATTAATTCCATAACTAATTAATCGTTAATCAATCGTTAACATTAAGACAATGGATATATGTAATATTAACGCTATTTATTACGCTGACTGACTCCTCTAGAAGCATAATACGAAATACGTTAAGCCTCGATCTTCTTAATCCCTTAACCAACTACTCCTTTGCCAAAGTCTCATCGAACACTCATTCTCTTGCACTCACTCTCTCTCTCTCTCTCTTTATCTCTCTTTCACTCTCTCTGCACTTCTTTCTCTCTCTCTCTCTCTCTTTCTCTCGCACTTTCTAGCATACGCCACCTCTTCCTCTCTCTCTCTCCTTTCTCTCTCAGCCATGTCCGCATGCCGCCCGTTCGACGATCAGCCGAATAAATGGTAACGGGGTAATCTGTTAATCTGTTGACCGGTGAGGAATTATACAGGACCGTTTACCAATCCTCCTGGATCGAGCAAAGTAAGCCAATCAGTAGCAAAGATTTACTTTTCCCATCTGCGATAAATTCCTGCCTTCCGTTAATCCACTTTTATTGGATGACGTGATGTTTCTCAACAATTTATGAAGCGTTATTATAGCGCGTATCGATATGAGCGGATTAAAATCCAGGGTCATCGGAGGATTTTTTTTTTTGCCGCGACACGGACCGATGCTCGCGAATTACGATACTAGGTTCTGGCGAAATTATGGGAAATCTCTGATCGATCCGAGAAACGACTGGAGATTGACTGGAGTTCAAGGATTCCTCCATGTCGAATAAAATATAGTCGACTAATGTTAAAGGATTATTTTTGGTATGTACAATTGAGTTTCATCCTCCGTGAAGAAAAAAAGCTGTTAACCTGGGAGAATCAATGAACAAATCCCTTAAAACGCCATCCCCCCCCCCCTACCTCACATTGGATAAAATAAGTTAATCGCTGGTAAAGATCTAACTTTATCGTCTATAGTAAATTATCGCCCTTTCACAGGAAGGGCTTTCGAATGGCACCATCAAAATTTTAATATAAAACTTAAGTCGCCATTACTATGCTATATTGCCATAATCCCTTACGGAATTGTATCATCGTGATTACAATTATATATACTGTCTACGAAGTAAGTAGATATCCATTGTAGGAGGGTGATCACTTCAGCGGCTCAAATTTCCAGCTACGATAATCGACACCTCGTTCTGTACAGTTAAACAAGTTTAACATCGATATATCCAACAATCTGACCAGTTCTGTACCATTATCGCATTAAAAAATTTCGAGCCAAGCTTACTCGCAAAACTGTTATTCAACCGATCGCTCAGCAATTCGACCCAACATACCCGTCGCCTTTTTACACCAAAGAAATTTTATTGATATTGCTGATATTGCTGAGATAATTTTGTTGAAAAATTGATAACTCGTTCAAATGATCTCGATAATCTCCGATTCTCGAAGGGCTCCCCTTCTTCTCTTTTCTCCTTTTTTGGAAAAAATTTCCCACCAAAGGGAAGAACTCAGTTAACAGATTAACACGCTCGCCGACACGTTATTAACGCCCCATTGTAATTCGTATGTAGAAAGCAGAACTGCACGCGCGTCTCGCGCGACACTCCGAGGAGTTACAACTCTAATAAACACGCTCGCTGGCGCCCATCCAGGTACGAGCATTTTTCCTCACAGTTCCGCGACAGTTTTGTAAGAGCATACGCTCTTTTTTTTATCCCGGATGACACGCCCCACAATCGTGGAGATTTTTCTTCGCGAGTTGCAGGCCGCGCCTGGGACGCGACGGTGGCAAAAAGTCTCTTCGAAAGTGGAATAAGTCTGAATTTGTAGACGGCGAGATACTCGATGTCGCGCGCACTTAGCCGCACTTTATTATCTCGGACAGATTCCTGCTTATTAAGCGATATTAAAAATCTTACGGCTGTCCAGATGAGCGCGGTTCGACGATATGAAAAAAGGGAAACGTTTCCTTCTCTCTTGAAAGAACGAGGAGGACCTCCGTTTCAAAGGATTCTTGCTTTAATTCATTTTCTTACTTAAATTGCTCCGGATATTACTCGATTCCAAAGCTCGAAGAGTATTGCTGTGTCGGAATTAAGAAAAGAGGAAGAAGAAACGCAGCTCCTTCATTTCTACCATATTACGCTATATTTTTACAATTGTGCCCCTCTTTCGGTTTAATACGAAGCAACGCTCTTTATGACAATGATTGGCTTCGATGAGTTTAATCGGGACAAATGCTGTTATAAACCAGGTTGCTGTAAAGAATCTCCAGTTGAACAAAGAGACGCGCGTGGTGCATGCTGGTGGCGTTAAATGGAATAACGAGAAAAAGAGCGGCCATCTATAAATGCTCATAGCGCGCGATGAAACGGTATGAAGCGCTTGTAGGCGCGAATGGCGATGGAAGGATTTGTTTCTATCGATGGACAGAATAACGAGAAGCGAACGAGTATTTATAAACGCACGATGGCTAACAATGAATTCGCAAGTGCGTTAAAACTTCGTCAATACAGAAAATGAATCAATCTTTCGAGATTTTTATATTCAATTCTGCTTAGGGATTTTATTATTGCAAAGTGGAATTTGTATGAAAAAAAGAACACTTTCCAGGAAAACACCAAAAAATCTAGGAATCGTATTTTCAACGCACGATAAACTTTTCCTCGCTTATTCGAGTTTTGACATCAAATGATGAGGCGGCACAGTTTTGATCTATCCTTTGAGGGGAGCCACAAAGCACTGAGAACAATGGTATGCAAGAGACCACAATAGCACAATGAATGGAATTTCAGAACTGATCGATCCAATTTGCTAATCACTCTAACAAACATGCCAATTTAAATGCCAGCTATTTGCACCAGGAATTTTCTACAGTATACTTGTTCGATAATCTTTGTAACTCAAGGTTTGCCTCAAAATATAAAACGTCTTAAATAGACAATTCTGATAATTACACGCATGAAAGAAATCATTGTATATCGTGTCACTCAGTGTAATGTATCAGTGGATAAAATCTTCGTACGTAACATTGGAAAAAAAATCCTTCGTAAAACAATGTTGCAATTAGATAAAGGAAGAAAATCTATGGTGTATTTAATTACTTAATACACCTCAATGAAGAACATTTATATATACATTAAATTAAAGGAGTGATTCACAACTCATCGTAGCGAATAAAACGTCTTCAGCAGCAAGTATGGAAAATTAATGATAAAACGAAAAACCTATACAACACAATACCATCTGACAGTTATTATATGATGATATGTACACCGCAATCAAAATATCTAAATGTTCATCCGAAGAAATAAAATACCTGCTCTGGACTTTTTAAATCGATCGTGAAATATAAAATATTTTTCTCGGCCGATACTAACGTTTAAGTAAAGAAGTATAAATTTAAAAAGAAATTATGGTATACAATAATCAGAAGAGAAAATTCAGAGATTAAAAAATCGATCAGATTATAAGTTAAGAAGACGAGCCAAGATTGCTTTAACCGCAATTTATGCAAAGAAACGTTTCCTCTCTTTCGCATCGAACCGTTCTATTAATTCGACGAGTAGATTTCGAAGACGAGTCAGCAAGAACTTTGTTACCTATTCAGCTGATCGCTAATCAATCACGGAAACCGTCAAGACGATGAATCGAATACACCATGCGCAGCTTCAAAGTCATCCAACCTTCGTGACGTTTATTTACACAGAATGTGAGGAATCCCCTGTAATGTGTTGCACAGTACACGTAAGCTACAGTAAAAGTCGGAATTTTTAAAACACCGGAAGTTCGCCAGAAAAAATCTATGTCTTACGGAACAACTTTGGTAAAGAACCGGAAGTACGGATCGAATTTATTTCGATTTATATATAGGTAATAGCACGATCGTCTTGAAAGTCTTATATGTTCCAAAAATCTTGATTTCTTCGAGCTTAAACTATTCTTCGGGTTATTCAAATCGAAGGCTGCGACGAACGCTTTCAGACATTCTGCATTAATAAACGATACCAATAATCCAAGATACCCGAATAACTATAATTTCCTTACAAACCAATTTAATCCTTGAAACTTGATATTGGCGAAATTAATTATTCACGCTGGACGTTTATTCTCAATTCACTTAACCCCGTGTAATTTTATAATCTATCCCCTTAACAAAGGTCTGACAAGTTACTTCCATTCTAACAGCACACTGCATACATAAGTCCCAGCACGATCAGTAAATTTAAAAAAAAAAAGATTTCTTTATCAAGCAAGATACTTCAATATCGACAAATAAAGGCTCTCCTGAAGAAATCGATGATTACGATCAATTCTTGCATCCAAGTACCTCTATGTAACACGAAAAAATATTCAGAGTACTTAAATATACAAAATTTCAAGACAACTCAACTCGCCTAGTGCAAAATGAAAGTACGTTCGTCACTGTGGTTCCTCGCGTCGATTCGGACTTCGAAAATCGAAAATCGAAAATCGAAAATCCTGGCGTCAGCCGTTTTTAACAATAACCGTAACCTACCAATGCTCGATCCTTCCAGTCTTCGCCAAAGCTGTTCAACGATAATCTAAGTTCGAGTCCTACGTCGTGGACTTGGCCACCATTCTGGCTTTTACATTAGCGTATGTACGCATAGAAATCTCGTGTGCCGCTAGGATGCCCCCCTTTTAATCCCTCTATACGTGTCACTTTCGCGTAGAGCCAATTCTATCACAGTTTTGCCAGGTTGCGTTTGTACGATCGGCGAGAAAGTTCGAGAAGGGTTCGGTACTGGATACACGAGTCTATGTATATATATCTCCAAAAATATTAGAGAACTCGGAGGATATCGTTGGCCCTTCCGATCGTCTTATTAATAACAATGAATCTCGCGATGAAGTCTGAAAAGCGGGCGCCGACGATATCCTCCGGATTTCCACTAAAGACGATTATCTGCGGAAACATCGAGATGGATATAGCACATCTCGAAGCGTCTGCGCGTTATTGTTTAAGTACACGAGACTTCGATAGAAAAATCCTACGCAGCCGCGAGATCTTTCGAGATTGTCAGGGTATTCGGACCTTTCATCGAGGTAACAGCGGATGCCGCTCTTGGGATCGGCGGATGCAAACGAGAAGGTATCCTCCGATCGCTGTTTACGCGAGATATCCCAGAAATAAAAGGGCCAAAACTGGAGATATATATTGACCGAATGTAAAGAGGAATAATAGAGTCGTACGTTGGCAAACGCTTGTCTCTCCTCGAAAGCGCTTTTCGTGCGCGATGGTGTTTTGTAAGAACGCCCGGGAAACTCGTGTACTCCGCTGAAATACACGCGCACCGAATATCAGCTTACTGGAATAAATCAGCATCGCAACGAGGACCGTGGCAACGCGCACGAAGTCAAACAGAAACTAATGACTCACGCATTTACTTCGAGAACTGAACGTAACTCTGTACAAACGGCTACTATTATCGGTCTATACTGCTGGAAAGAGAATCATGAAGGTGTTCGTAACTTTAAACGGGCATTCGTAGAAATTTCTGCCGCAGAAGGGATTATTTACAAGTCGTGGACGAGGCGTTTCGATTTTCATCGATCTCGAGCAAACGAACGTACGGTTTATTTTAAATTCGAAAGGAGGAATGTTAATTAATTTATCAAAAATATGTACCGAGCTGAGAGAAGATATTGAAGTGTATGGATTATTCGTGTTCTATCTTGCATTATTAATTGAAAATATCAGAAATATGATGTTACTAACGTGGGTATAATGAAATTCATTAGAAGCGGTTTAAAGAGTTACGAGTCTCGAATTATTAAATACATCGAATCGAGCCAGACAAGGTAGGTTTCAACCACATATCTCTGGGACACCCCGTATACTGCAAATCGGACCTTACCTTCTACAAAAAGAACGAATAAAGCACCGATACACAAAGCTGTGTATCGATAATTCAGTTCAATACTCATCCCATTCTTTCAGGTATCTTAATACCCGTGAGCCAATTCATCGACTTTCGCAAATGTTTCTGCATCGTCGCGAGTCGACGCATCAATTTTCCGGGGAATCGCGAATAATCCTATAATAAATAACGTGCTTTCCCTTTAAATAACGTTCGCACAAAGCGAATGTACTTACAGTCAAAACAAGTGGAAGAAAGATATTCATAAATTCTTATGAGGACATGCGGAACTTCGAATTCCTCTGCAAAGGCTCTCCAGTTCATATACCAATGGGATAATCAAAATTTCTCAGATTGGTCTACGTCTCATCGTGAGATTTTTTTCAACATCAAGACGGCTAAGAAGCACGAAAATAAAACACTTGAAATTCCGAGGCTCGGCGATCGTACAAACGACGTTACGCGGAAAATGGGGATAACGGCAATGAAGATAAAGAAAAAAGAAAATCGGAACTTTCTTACACGAAGATTACTGGACACAGGGGCGAAACATTTGAGTGATTTATTGTAAAAGCACTGGTAGACTGAATTTATTGAAATTGCCCGCAACATAAATACGAGTACGATCGGCGTCTAGTGGAACAAAAGAAAAGCTTAGAAATGATTTATTACCGCTACAGAGAGAGGCCTGGAAAAGGGGACCTGACAATGCTGTTAACATAATACGTATTTACAGTACGCGATACATCAAATTTATGTACATCTTTCTCTCTCTCTCTCTCTCTCTCTCTCTCTCTCTCTCTCTCTCTCTTACACGTTCGCTCTTTTGCTCTTTCACCCTCTCTGTCTCTCTCTTTCTTTCTATCACTCTCTCCCATTCCCACTTCTATGTTTCTTCTTCTTTTTTTGCTCCACCGAAATTCTCGAATTTTATGCCCTTATTTATAAACAAACGTCAGCCTAAACTTGCCTTGCAGCCACACGCATACTCTCGCACCACTCGCCTTACAAAAGTCGCGTAGGAAAATATAAATGAAATTCCACTGTTTCTCTCATTCTCTCCCTCTCTCTCTCTCTTTTTCTCATTCTCACGCTCTCCTCTTTTCTCTCTCTCTCTCTCTCTCTCTCTCCCTGGCCACTTTTCTCACCCTTTCATTCTCTCACGTTCTCCCCTTCTCACTCTCCCTCGTCGCATTCTCTCCTCGTGCGCTCTCTCTCTCTCTCTCTCTCTCTCTCTCTATTTTTTTTTCCTGAAAACTTGGTTTTTATTTTTTTCCAGACTTTTGGGTTCCGAGACGGCTCTCCCTTCGTCTCGGCGCATACGGTTTTTCTTTTGTTTTCCTCAAACTATATTAAATCGGCTATTCGCGTTTCCATTAGTAAAATATAATAATTTCGATTTTCTAGAATAAAATATTATCTTCTCTTATTCATTCTCGCATTTACCTCGTAAAATATACACAGGCTCACATCTCGTTAACCCTAAATTGCATGTACCTTTGTTCCGCCGTTACTTTTTGCACGAGCAAGAATCAAAATGGCAATCGAGTGCAGAATACGCCGCGAAAGTAAAGGTGGGGTCGGGAGGATTGGGGGGAAGGGCCCTTTCTCGTATCCTTTTTCTCCACACGGACCTACCATCCCAAAAGCTTTGCTCCTCGCGCATCGCACCGCGGAAATTTCTACCCAAAATCGATGAACGACGAGGACCGCGAGTGAGTTTTCTTTTTTTTTTTCCACGTGGAGACACGCCTCTCCAGTCTCCTTTGATCTCACAACCTCGTGTGCTCCGAATTTCTGTTCGAATCTCGGTCAACCGGCGATCGATTTAAAGGAAATATGTGCGCGAGTCAACGTGTTCGCTTCGACTCGTTTGTAGGCATTGGAACATTTTTGTTCTCTCAAAAATGTGAAAGAAAAGAACAAGCAACAGCGTTGATACTAGATTTGGTACTGGAAAGGTGACCTTGGAGATATATTCGGAGCACGGTGGATTACATTTCTTAACACATCGTACGCCCCTGGGTATTTTAAAGATTTTATGCGCGATCACTGGTGGTTTGTGTTCAGAAGGAATTTATGTGCGATAGAAAATTCTTGTGTAATTTATAGTGGTCGAGGAAGTTTTTAAAAGAAATATAAAACCACTAAAGATTCTGATCAACATTGCGATCATGATGGAATAATCCCAAGGAATGCTGAAACCGGCGTACGATCCGTTAAGATATTAGAAGAACCTGAAAATTCAACCGTTTTTCACACTAGGCTTTACTGGCAAAATTGCAATGAAATTCGGATAATGTACTTTATTTTCAATTTTCACGATAAAGTCTGATGTGGAAAACGACGATACTTGCTGGTCTTTCTAATAATATAATCATCTAACGCAGTGTCTTAACAAAGGTCCGACGAGGTCTCTAGCATCGTGAAAAAAAAAAAACACGCTGTAATATATTAGTCGATTATTAGAATGGTCAGAAGTTATTGCGATTTCCTTTTCCCACCAAACTTTGTCACGAAAATTGGGAAAATCATGTATCTCCATCGACCGTCCAATTCGATAATTAATTCGCTTTCAATTTCAATAATAAAGTTTGATGCGAAAAGTGAGTATATTTTCCGATTGCCCCTAACAGTAGCAAGACTATCACGAACGGTATACATTTTCCTCTCCTCCTCTCTCTCTCTCTCTCTCTCTCTCTCTCTCATCGAATTACGTCCACTCATATAAAAAGATCTGCCTTCGAGAGAGCAAGAGACATTTCGACTTATGCTACTTTCAATTTAACGTCCTCGGGGAAAATCAAGACGAATTTGACGAGGAACGCTTCGCCTTATCCATCCTCAAATTCGGCGCTCGTTCCTCGAATCACAATTTTCGCGTATCGGACAAACCGAAGCGCATCGCCACCTTTCGCGTCGAGTTTTAACCTTCGAATTAAAAATATATGTACTCTTCGCCGTTCGTATCGAACCTCGACGCGAAAGGCGGCGGCGCCCTTCGATCCGCCTAATAACGAGCGAGAGCCCTTTCTTAGCCGCTGTCAAATTACCGCCAGACTCCGGAAGGGGCTAAAACCTCGATTCGATCCTCTTAGAAGGAGCGAAGTGGGATTTAACGCGGAGCGTTCCTCGCGCAAATAATTCCTCCAAATGCGATTACGTTCGACGAAACTCCATTCCGTATGTTGCATGGCCCGGGAAATATTGCCACCCGTCACGCGACCGTTTAATAAAAATCAGAAAGCAGATTCCCGTTTTGCGCGGGACATGAATCACCAGCGCGACCGACGACAAGACCCCCGGACCCTCCAATAACTTCGTGGAAATGGTCGTGCAACGACACGAAACGCCGATATTCCTCACGCCCCTTCTCTATGTACAGCGTATCCCTTATCTTCGACGAAAGGCAGAAGGTCTATGTACAACTTCTCTTTCCGTGGTTCTAAAAGACGTAAAAAAATCGATCGAATCGCCGAGAACGCCGACACCTCGTCGTCTACGTGGATGTACAGATATTTACAAATCTACAAGCGAGCAGGCCTCCGATATCCCCCTATTCGGAAGCCGGAGACAGGCGTACACCAAACTGAGGCCAACCATACGGTTCCGGGATGATACGATGTGTCGCGAATGGTTCCAACGTGGATACGAGTTTTTTCGTAGATTACCTTGCAATTTTCCTGCACCCTACGAGATCCGTGCAACGGGCACGTAATTTTGCAATTTCATAAGCGCTTGTTTAGCTCGCAAACGCGGGATTTGGGCGAAACCGGATTGAGCGGTTTGTCGCGTTTGTATCCATGAACGACTATCTAACTTTGATAGTCAGCGTATTTACATCGATGCTTTGTTGTGAATATACTGATGATATAATGGCGAGTGATGTTGATGGGGTGAGATGTATGGCAACTGAAGTGCGATGAGGTAAAAAGAGACGTCGAGGGTGGTGTGTAAATGAATGCTGCAAAGTGAAAGAAGGGGATGACCAAATACCTTGGATGTATTTGTCGATCATAATCCTAGAGGATATATTCGCATGATAAACGGTTGTATCTCAAAGTACGACTTACCGTACGTTTAATCGTAATAAAGTTATTACAATCGGTTATGATTCCTCGTCGGTATTAGCGATAATTTCATTATCGACCATCGCGCCTCCCTGGCATCGAGTAATAATATTCTTTTACACCAGTCGTACGATGAACGTTAAAAATAACGAGACTCCGATTAAACTGAGCTTCCCATCATCGATGCCTCCGATCACTTTAACGGATATCCATCGGATAGCCAGAACGTGGGATACGCCTGTACTCCGCCATTTCATTTCTGGTGAACGCCGTATAATTAATTAATAAATTCATTCGCTCCTTAATTAATCGATCGATCGATCGATCGATCGATCGGACTTGCCTGGCCTTTCCAGAAACTTCGAATAGCTGGTTTCATCGGCACGCCTTTTATGGAAAAATACTATGAAGTATACGCGCGTACATAACTATTAGATCTATATATTTCGCGATCGAATCGCTCTATCGAGTGAACCGGAATGTACTGTCGTTATTCCGGGTCAGATTTTTGTATAAAGGCCGGAAATAGAGTCGTTTCTACAATAATACTTGACGATACTTTCCAAATGTAAACTATATATTTCTCTGCAACGTGTCGACGGTACCGTTCGGCGTATTTACAATACGGCGGCGCTATTTACACGTGCGATAATTCGCACTGTCGTCATTTTATGTCGAGAAGAGTAGTACCTCCCCTCGGATTTTGCCCACAACTCCTCGTTCCATTCGCCCCTTTCTCGGCTGTTTACAACATCCTCGTCACCTGTCGTTGCACCGAATGTTAGTTTCAAAGTAATCGCAAAGGAACCTCGAACAGGAAGAATCCGGAAAGTAATAACCGTTCGCAGTTATACTTGCTACTCCAAGCGCAGAATCTTTCCAAATTACGGTGCACCCTCGATCATCTTCGAGTCTTCGCTTCATCGAAGTTTTTTTTTATTTATTGGACCATGCTTTGAATCGTAATTCAATCATCGCGCGACAGGAAGAAAAAGTATTCTACGTCAGGGTCATTTTATCGACCGGTTTGATAAATATATACGTATTCCAGCTGAAAAAAGAACTGAAAACCGTGGTGTACGATGTAACGGATGTTTCAATGTTATACGGTCCGTGAAAACGCATTTGCAAATTCCTCTGCGCCCGGCTGAATTGATCTGTATACGATAGATCGTTGGCCACGAATTTTTGTGAGCTTTCAAGATATACGCAAGGGATGCGTCTGTGAATATCGCGTTCGCGGTAAACTTTAATACAATATGATGGGTTTATCGCAGTATTGATTAATACTTTCGCGGTATATTAATCATCCGTACGATGGATTATCGGTAGTCTTTTTCAGCTGGTCTCGTACAATTGCCATTAGTTTATTTATTTCGCGTTCTTAAACTATGGATAATACCGGACGAAGTATACGAACATTATTGTACTTTCTTAAAAACCAATATCAGTTCAACGATTAAATACTCTACTCAAAAGATTTTCTCTTGACTGAGTAAACCGATTTGTCCAAAGAAAATAGAACGTAAGAAGTAGCAGTGTAACGGGTGTAGTTCCTTTATAGTAAAATTCAATGTCACCAGTGTTTTATACACAACCACATCACGAGAGAAATATTAACTCGGATGATCGTGAGTGCACCGTACGAGGAAAACGACCAATCAAATTCTCCATGGCCGCACAACTCGACGTATATCGTACAGCACAGCCGCGCAAAGGATCTCCAATCGAGAAATTTTTACCGCAATTCTTACCCCTCTTATTGCATAAATTATATAAAAAAAGTCATACACAATGCATATAAGATTTCTCGGTCACTCCTAATCTCTACGTTTCCTAAACCAATCGGATCGAACTTTTACTCGTTTCCAGAATACTATACCAAGTCAAGGTCTCACAAAGATGACGAAGAAGAAAATCTCAGCCCTTCTATAAATCACTAATCATAGATAAATCATGAAGAATTCCTTCGTGACTTCTCGGTCACCTTTAAATTCCTTTGATCCCCCAATCCAAAGCCTCGCTTATCATAAGAACGCACCTACTCGTGCTCTCACGAGCAACATATCAAAATCACTCGCATGACAATACAAACACACGTCTGCGGTCGCAATTGCAATTGCAATACACTTCGATACACTTCACGACTACATAGACTTCGTACTCTAATCACAACGATGCTGGGAGATCCTTTGCGCTGACCGTGCTCCAATTAAGAGGCCACATCGTCGTTAGGCCCTCCAGGTCAAAACTTCTCCCCTTCCGCTCTCAGCCCAAGTCCCAATGAGTCCGCAGAAACGATCGAGAGGATTAAGCGCGGAGCACCGCACGGTGGTAAAGTAACGAGCTGATCCGCGTACAGCGCTTACGCCCAAAGAGGCAAATCGAGTGGGGACAGCAGCGCGCGCGCGCTCCTCCTTGGCGAAATATAAAAATGATTTCATAAAAAATGCCTTAACCCTAACAACTTGCACGGTGTATAAGCCGGCCCCTGAAGCCGCGGCTCGGAGTCGTTCCTCGGGCGCCCGCAAGCGGCCCGAGGTTAGAACTTAAACTGTAACGCAATCCTCGACAAACGCCTCGTTAATGTCAACTTAGAAACAGTAACACGCGTGTAGCCGACGAAGAGATTATATAGCACCTTATCTCGTATCACTAGCGACCTTTCCCTTCCCTTGCTTCGGAGCTCGAAGCGGAGCCACCTCGAGCCTCGAATTACAAAATCTCCATTGTGGTACTGGAAAGAGGGCCGACCCGCGCCTGCGACCCTTTCACGGCGCTAACGTAACTCGCTTGTATACCCAGGTCTCTCTTATTCCAAGTGATCGACCTACGCGATAAGTGGAAGCCGTTCGTTCGCTTGTCCCCTTCGTAGGCGCCTACTGGGGTTTGACATTGGTGCTGAACTATATGCGTGGTGAATGAAACTGTCATGTGCTAATGGTCTTGCGAGTTATGAGTAACGGCTTAAGGTATTAGAAGATTCGCGAATATATGTGTGTTATATATTGCAAATGTTCGTGATGGTTGAAGAGATTTTTGGTGTACTTGAAAGACAGACGAATACATGAGAATGATGGGTACTGCGTAATATGGACGATGCTAAGGCCTGGAGACGTTATGAGCACACACGCTCGATAGAATCGCTTATCCGGAACTATGGCTAGCTATGAAAGTTGGCGAATTTATTCGTCGCAGATTGCAAGTGCATAGAAGCGCTTGGAACAAGATTGATTTCTATATAGACGCTCATAAGTACCGGAGAAGGTTTGTAATAGGAGCTGTGGGTGCTCATAATCGGTCTAAAGATTTATTTAGCGTGGGATGTGAGGGAAACGTTACTTAGGGAAAAGCGACGATAAACTATCACGGGGTATAATGCACATCTTTTATGAATGCCCATGGATGACGGATAAAATTCAATCTCAAGTCTACATCACAAAAGACCAAACCCTGGATTTATACAAACCCAATATTAAATCTTTCTCATTGCCTTTAAATATTATCGTATGACATATATACCACAGAACTGAGTTTTATTTATACAAAGAAATTGAAAGATAGCAATGTAACAGCACCTGTTCAAACATTAGGTCTTGGTTCAAGCGATGAAATTGGTGCCCAGAATGAAATAAGCGCCCGAACAAACTTCTACTTCGCAACAAGATACTTTGCACGGCTTATCGCGAGACGATCGCCGTGAAAGTGTCGTCGTCGGACGGCGTGTCTTAATCTAAGTACATCTTCATATGCGTCAACGTCTCGTGCACTCGATCATGCGGACTCGATTTCATCGAAGGGCGCAGAATTCAACAGAAGCTTTGGATACACGTCTCCATACATTCCTAATATGAATTTGGACAATCTTCGCATATGTGTACGGAAAATCTTCGACTAAGAGTTTTGTTTCAACGATCCACAGACAGAAGCCTGAACGATCCCCAAACATGTCTCTCGACAACCTCCAAACAGGTACCTGGAGGATCTTCAAACGCGAATCACGAAGATCTTCGGATACAGTACTAAATAATTTCCAAACAAAAGTCTCGAGTGTCCAAATACGAATATTAAGGATCACGTACTTCGATGCATCGAGTCCGCGACGAAACTCGAAAGCCAGAGCCACTATTCCGCATTTCTCGGACGATCGTGCCGACGATTAATCGATCGTCACCAACGACCCTCCCACCGATTATTTCTCAGGGCTCCTTATCCTCAACCTTAAATATATACTTAACGTTTATATACATTATATACAGCTAATAAACTTTGCTACTCGCGCACCGTCACACTCCCCTGGCGTCACCACGACGCCCTATTGCAACTCGTCTGTACACAGCGCCCGCCATCGTCCCGCTCCTACTCGGCTCACTACTCCCGAGCAGAAACCTCACGGCCTTTCGATCGCGACAACTTCACTTCGAAAACCTCGCGAAATCTCTTGGCCGTCCTACGCGAGCACGATCGGCGCGCAGCACAGCAGGATCACGATCAATACCGCAAAACGTCAACGCGCTCTCGAGTTGCATTAAATGCCAACTCTGTTGCACAAGGCACAAGCCTCCCCAGGATTCTCGTCACGGTTCGAATAATCGTAGCTCTGTCGTGTAGAGTTGCTGAGTCGGATCTACCCTGGATAGTTCTCTCCAAGGTCTTCCTGACTCGAGACAACGAGATAGCCCATCAATCGGGTCTTGAACCATCGAAGGCTCGTCGAGATTCTCGAGGGGAAGACCTGGAAGTGATGATACGAATGTCACGACGGTAAGTCACGAATACGAATATTCGACGACCAGAGCCAAAATGCGTGTCCTTCTTTGCTTCTTCGAGAAGCGTTTGTCTTCTTCGCGCTGTACAAGGTCTCGAATCGGAGAACTCGAATGTTTGATGATCCACGAGGAAAGGTACGTCGAAAACTAAGATTCCGCGCTCGTATGTGTTGTGGCGCGATTTCTTTCCATCGCCACTCAGCGTGGTTGCACGAGGGAAGAACCTCGTTCCACGACAATCTTACGCGTTTCGCGTGGAAAGCTGTGTCGAGTAATAAGATCGCGCGAGTCTGAAGTACTAGCTTTTTTTATCAGCGAGATTCTCGAGCGAGAATCGACGATTATCGACAACGACAGATGTTTCGCTTGGAAAGCCAGATCGAGATATGAAATTCTTCCGTCTGTTCCCCTCCACGAATGTCTTTACTTCGTTGTCAGTTTATGATAAAATGCTAGAAGCCGATGTGATATTCTCGCGTTCGATAAGAGAGCAATTGTGTGTTTTAAGATAGTGAGGATGTATGTCTCTTTCATCGCTATTAAATCTGTAATACGTCATACAGCGTAAAACGAAGGACAAACGAGAAAGTACATCCGTATATTCGATAAGGAGTGAATCTCTTGTTACCTCGCACCGCGCTCTTCAACAATCATTCGATAGATGATCCGTCAGTGGTCAAGCGAAGAAAAACGAGTGTCGCAACTACCAACGTCCTTTCACGAGTCTCGAAAGCATGGAAATATCACGGTGGTCGTATGTTGCGAATAAAGCGACTGACAACGAGAAAAATGCACTCGTGTATCACTAAAGACGAGTCCCTCTTTTATAATATTACGAGCATCGACAGTGGCTCATTAGACGATCAAGTCAAACACGAATAGTAACAATGTTCATCAATTGGTATAGCGTTGAAAAGCATACCTGGTTACTGGTGTATCAAGAATCATGATTGATCGGTAACCATAAAAGTACAGACATATAAACCGTGGAAAGAAGTTTCTCGTCTTTTGTACCGTGCTGCTTTGATGATTGTTCATGGATTGGTCACGTCGAGCAACGATCATCGCGATGACAGTGCCGATCGATCGGTGTCGTGTCGAGTAGACTACTTTGTCAATGAAATATCCGGAGTCATGAACGGCTGATGACCATAAAAGTACATACGCGTGAACCGCGAAAAAGGAATTTCCTCGTCCAGCGTACTGCGTTGGCCATCGTTCATCAGATAATCAAGCCGAGCAACGATCATCGAGACGACGACTCTCTTGTTCTCTCAACGAAAGAGACGTTTTGCTCGATTTACAGGAAACAGTGCTTGTGCCTTGTGATCTTTCTTCAAGCATATAACGTGGACACAAAATCGTCCATTATAACGCTCGCATCAAAGAAGTCTCCAATGATCGATTCGATCTTTCCTCGAGACTCCCTCTTGCCCTATATTTCTCTCTCTCACGCCCTCTTTGAAAGCCCTTGACCTCGAGGGCTACTACCAAATGTTCTGTCCGTTCAATCGAACGTTCCTTCAAAACTCGCAAGGCGAGTAACACATCTCGAAACGTGGCCACCTCGTGGCCACGGTGATTTCTTGAGTTTCGCAATATGGTTGGCTGACGACAATTAAGTAACACCGGTTAACTTAATCGTCAGCTTTAGCTGTTCTCAAACAACTCCAGGCTGCATTGTCAGGAGATACGTGGTTGGGTCGTAGTAACCGGCCAGGTAGTATATGTCGTTATTATCGTAAATCGTCAAATATCGGTGGGGCTCCTTGCCGAGTTTCTCCGTGTATTCCTGAAGCGGCAGCACCTCGCACTTGTGAGAAATAGTCTGCACGTCGTTCTCGTCCATGTGAGGGGATTCGAAGAGGGCACCCTGAAATCAGAAAAATGATCTCGTTAATAATGGAGAAAAAATGTCGAACATCTACTTCTCGTGCTTTTTTTTCTTAGTTAATTTACCATTATTATAGTATACATATCACATGGTAAAACCAAAGGTGATGTGCACTACACCATTGTAGCTCTCTTCTCATCCTTAACATACTTCATAAAACATGAACTATCGAGCTCTTATCGGTATTGCTGTTTAGAATCTCTTTTCCTTAGCTATCATGGTGAAGTTTAGTTGTCTACAGTATAAAAGATATTATACATTGCTCTATTATACTCAGAACCGCAAGAAATACAATACAGAATTCTCGTATCCGTACTATAATAAAACGAAATACCAAATGTTTCCTACATTTCTTTAGACTACTTCATAAATAAACTTATAATTACTTCACCTAAGTAACTTATCCTTCGATCATAAGCTACATAAATCACATCATCGATTAATCATCATTCCGTCGATGCAACATGTCACGAATAACCTAAACTATCTTACCGGATACTTCAGGTTAGCCGGGCATCCCACCGTCTCTTCGGGGTGGTAGAACCACTTGACCTTGACGATCATATTCGAACTGGAGGTCTCCCACATGGACTCGATCCGACCGATGTAAGGCCTGTCTGGTCTGCCAGTCGAGAGGAAGACTGCGCTATCGCCTATCTGTATTGTCTCGCTTCCTCGTTGGATAGCACGGAAGAATTGCTTCTTGGCCCTGCCTTTGGCGCCTGGCCTTCTGTACCCTTTGCCAGCCCAGCCCCAAAGCTGTCTCGCTGGCAGGAATGCTGCCATTTTGCTCCTGCTCTCAACGGACTCCTGCCTCTCGCGCATCTTGCTCTTTTTCTCGGACTTCCTGGGTTTCTCCATCTTCTCCTCGCGCACTGGTTCGGGCTCTGGAAGGATCTCTGGTTCCGCCTGCGGCTCCACGCTCTCCTCAGGCTCGTCCTCCTCCTCGTTGCTGGCGCTCACAATGGGCTCCTTTGATGGCTCCTCGCCACTCTTCTGACTGCAGCAACTCTCCCCACTGCTAAGAGACATGCGACGAGATCGAGTTAATATGAGGTGCAGTGAAGGGTCTGAGGGACAGGAAAGTGAAGAAAGTAGAAGTGAGCAGTTGGATAGTGGCAAGTGTTAACGGAAAGAGAATTAGCAGAGTGTATATCCTAATTGCGGATGTTTCGCTCTCGTCAGAATTGAAGAGGATCAGCAAGTTCACCGATAAAAATGCACAAACCTTATGTGACTGCCCTCGCTGTGACTACTATGGTGGCTGTGCTTGTGCTTGTGCTTTCTGTGTTTCCTGTGCTTGTGCTTCCGGTGCTCGTCGCAGCACTTATGCCTCCTGTGCTTCTTCTTCCCCTCCTCGTAGACCCTCTTAAGCTTGTCACGCCTGCGCTTCTTCATCCGCTTCTTCTCACGGTAATCCTCGAGGCCCTTTGCCTCTGCCTCCTCCGACTTGGGTCGTTCCAGCGACTTTCCGTCGGAGGATGAAACATAGGCGCAGGTCGTCGTTGAGGTGACGTTGTTTAGACTCGTAGAGGAGGCAGGAGGTTGGCCGCAGATTGACGTGCGCTTATCCTCGGTCGACAGAGACGTCTGTCTTCTGCGCTTACCCAGGGATAGTAGAGGGTTTGGATCATACTCTGCAAAGAGGACAAAATGTCAGTGCGTCGTTTTCAAGAGCATTATAGAAGAGAAGAGAAGTTTGTAGTGTTAGCTCTCCGTGGAGTCGCTTATGAGTTTTCTTCTTTTAGCTTTTGCATGTACATATGTAGCTTTCTATTATATCCTGTTTCTATAAATCTGTCGTCTTTGTGTTGTAATTTACGCCTTTGCAGCTTTTTGACAAGTAACTACTCCTCGTCACAATAATATTTATTCTATATATGTTCTATTATTTTTAATGAATTTTCACGTAGCTCGCACCATATTCTTCTTAATTTTAACTAAATCGATAAAAATATTTTTGCTATGAAGATGTATTTAAAAGAAATAGGTATGGGTTTTAAATTCTCGCACGGCAGTAGTTTAAGTTGTATGATTGATAAATACACACCGACAACAGGATAATCTGGCTGCAAAAGTCTGATATCGTCGAGAGCGATTCTACCACTGTCTCCATCGTCAAATTCGACACTGACGAATTTCTCATCCAACTCAGGATCGGGTTCAGAGGGTTCCACGGAGGTTCCTGGGTACAAACACCTGTACTGCTGACTCCAGTATGCACAAAGTCGGGTACCAGGCGGCAATTCCTTCGTGGTACTTGGACAAACTTCCACGATCTATAATAAAAACGTTTTTGCATTAAAAAGATTTTTGGTCAAACCAAATGCACCAAGTATTTCATTATAAATTATTGAGAACACTTTTCAACTCATATATATGTAGATTTAAACTTAGCAATACCTAATCACGATCAAAATCCCAAGTCTTAAAAACCAGTATTCAACTAGTTATCCCAAACAAAAAAATATGTAATGAATAATCCTCCCTCTTCGATACTGAACAAACTAACCCAATTTTTCAGACTCTCAGTATCTGTATACTCGCACCAAAAAAAATATTGTTCAGCACTTTAAAACCCACGGCGACTTCAAAGTAACTTCGCACATAATTTATTTTCCATATTCGTGGATTATTGTAAATCCAAACATGACTAGTCGGCTGTCAAGTAATTCATTGCTTATATAGAATAATTTTGTATTAATTTAGAACGCAAGATCGGCACTCAGGTTCTCATCATTCTTTCCGCACAAACGGTAAAGCTATCGATGATATTGACCCATGTGGGATTAATCGCGTACCAAAAGCAAATTTAACAATTTCATCTTCAAGGCCACCAGGTCAAGGTTCTTATTATCTATTCATTACCACATCATAATTATCATCATCATTAACTATTCCCACGTTTCACCCGCAAAGCACACGTTCTTCGCAAACTCTTCTTTACAGAAACACCACATCAGCAGCTATACGCATCATAGAAAAACACCGAAAGAACGCCATACATCAGAGTCGTCCAACCTTTCAGCTTCCCTGGACCACATCAATAGCACGCAAGCTGTTCCAATCCTCTCGTACAACACAATAACAACACCGCACGAACAAATAAAGCGTGTTATATTAAAACAACTCATCGTTCATAAATCCAAAGCATCCGGACATTGTATTCATAATATTACTCATAAAGCTTGTAAATTCATGATTCTTAGGTTAGATTCCTATTCGCGTCCTGCGCTACGCGTGGCCCAAGGGCCGAGGGTTGGACGAGTCTGGCACAGAGGATCACAGGTATTTCAGAATGTTGGCCGGCTCGACATCCAAGGCGGTCGATCAGCGCAGCTTACCGCGTCCCGCAGGATCTCCTCTCTGGAATGAATGTGAGGCCTGTTGCCACGCTCCCCGTCCAGGGTGATGGCGTAAACGTCCGGTGCTTGGACCGCGCTCAGTCTGCCCGCGTAAAACAAGCCTCCCATGGCCGTCAGCACCCTCAACTGGTCGATGGCCAGATGGGCCGAGGTCAGCTTGCATTTGTTGGCGATGCACTCCGTGCGCTCGGCCTTCGCAGCCTTGGCGCACTCCTTGCACTCCAGCGACTTTCTGCGCTTCGACTCCTTCTTGTCGCGATCGCCCGACTTGCGCCGACTAGGCGAGGAGGAGCTGGACTTACGTTTCTTCTTCTTGGACTTCTCGTGGCGGACTTTCTCCGGCTCGACCTCCGTGCTCTCCGGCTGCTGCTCGGGCGTTACCTCCTGCGATAACCAGAGACAAATTTCACGTTTTATCACGGCTAGAACGATGATTCCCCGAGCGCGATTAGCAGGGCCGATGGAGAGTGGTTTGAAGCACGATCGGTGGATTGGAAATGATGCGAAGACTGCGAGTGATATAAACGGTGGAGCTCTCCAGAACGTGGGTTTACCGGGTTCTGAGTATTGACGTGATCGATGGGGGAAGAGTTTGAAACGTGATCGAGAGAGCCAATGGAAGAAGACTTATTTCTTTTCGTTTTATCGTAGAGGGAAGCTCTGATCGAGATGAAGGTGGTAGAATTTGCTGACCAATGGAAGATCGTTAGGATCCTTCGTATAGGAGAATTTCACGTGTATTTTGAGTACACGATAATGATGATGAAGGAAGATGCCTAGGAAATTGAATTTTGTACGTAATGATATGCGCTCTTTTTGTACGCATCGACTATCGTAATCGATGCGAAAAGAATCACCGTCCTGCGTGATTTTTCTGATAATGCTGCTTACAGGTAAATATAATTGATTATAAGAAAGGATACAATGTATAAATGAATGTTTCGCAATAGAACCTCGTTGAATTTTCCTTTGCGGAATTGAAGCAACTTTAACTTTAAGTCTGTTTAGCACTAAATAACAAGATACAGTACCTTGACCGGTCCCCCGACTAGAGTTCAGGCGATCGCTCTAACCGCCGAGCCATCACCTTCCTCGCTGTAATTTCCTTATCGCGATATTGTAAAATCTTATAACTCGAATTGAGAACTTGAAATACAGTAGCTGTGTGTTTTAAAAATTCGGCTTTTAAACTGCAGTCTAGGATTTTTACTCGAACCTCCGAATCGCGACAATGTCGCTAAAGATTCTTTTAAGATTTCGCAAATTTAGAATCCGATGCAAGAATTCAAATGGTTACTGCAATCACAGACCATAAAAACATTGTCCCAATTATTTTTGGATATTTTCCTAAATGTAAAACTTTTTTTAAGTTTTCTCGACTACAGTGTTAGTCGCTTATTCTAGATATTAAACTCGTAAAAAATTTGTTAACATCTTTTTGACAATATCTTGAGATCTATATAAGTGTTTCAGGTAGATCATCCTCGACTACAGTCTTGATTAGTTACTCCAAGTATCAAACCCTCGAAAACCTTACTGCGATTACTCTTTAGGATTCCATAAACGTGGATGTCCAACAGAGAACTGCCGTACTGCCGAGGGTCTTTTTTCAGTATCGCCCAAATCATAAAACCGTGATTACCCTGTCGCTATTTGCCTTCAAGATTTTATAAACCCAGAACGTGAATTAAAATTCGAGGTACAGTACCTTTGCTGGTTCTTCGACGATGCTCTCCTCTGGCGGAATGTTCTCAACGATTCCACTCTCATCGTCCTCCCAAGTCTTAACCTTTGCCTCCGCCTTCAGCTTCGGCTTAACCTTGCCACTCTGCTTCTCCAATTTCACCTCTTGGATCAGCTTCGCCTTCTCCGCGATTATCGAGCTAATCACATTCTTGTTGTGCAATGGAGTCTGCTTAGCCGGCTTTGGCTTCGACTTCACGGATTTGTGGTTCTTCGACGCGGATTTCAGGGAAGATATGCTGGTCTTGAAAGGCAATGGAGCGTAAGCAGTCTTCCCGATGTACTGTCGAGAAGAAGCGAGGGAAATTTTAGTTTAAATTCTCGTTCGTTACTTCGATATGGTGAAAGACTGAAACGAGGAATATTTTTGAAGGATCGCCAAGTTTCTGCAAAAATTTCATAAATTGAATTAAGAGAACGGAATTTGGCGAGGGTAAAATGTATGTACGCCAGAGGCCAAGAGTCTCTGTTTTAATTCATTTCTGTAATATACAATGAATCCAAGAGCAACAGATAATATGAGAAATATATCAGCAAAAGAAATATATCTGATCGATCATATACGTCATCAAAATACAACAAATATTATCGAAGCAAAGACTAAAATATTTATGTATACCTAATGCAAGAAATATCGAACCGCGCGAATTTGACGTTTTTAAAAATCTTTCTAGCCAAAAGCAACGGTCAAAGAAGTACAAAAAATACTAATCTGATACATAAAGATTCTGACCTTGTTCTGCAGGTGTCTGTTCTTCGATGAGAGGAGGTAACCGACGAGGGAGCTCTTGCTCTTAGGCTTCTTGGCGACTATGGTCTCCGTGAGGTGCCTAGCGCTTCCCGAAGAGCACATCAACTTCCTGGGTCGACCGACCTTCCGCTTCTTCGAGGCAGAACTCGAACTTGCTATCGTGGGCGCGGGAGACGAGGTATCGTAGCCCAGCTGAAAGACAAAATTCTTTTACACGCTATATTTGCACGCACAACAAATTAATTTTTACCTAGAAATTAAATCCAACAAGACGATCGAACAAACTAAGATTTAATCAAATAACCATCGAAAGCTTATGTACACCTATGTATACCGTAGCTCTGATGGTTCGGAAGCCACCTTAAACAGTAGATCCTAGGCCAAATAACCTTAGCAGTTGGTGCCAAAAATGAAGTAAAAAAAAAAATACCCTAACATACAGTACACCCAATGACAAAACACGTTCCTCCAGGTGGACAGAAAAACTCTTCTGCAATCAAAAATCCCTCGATGACAAGGGTGACTTACCCTGCCTATGCTTTTCTCGTCGTCCTCCTGGACCGCCTTGCTGGTCGGCAGCACCGTAATCGGCGACGCCACCGGCGGCACAGGGATCGGAATGCTCGGTATGCTGTCCAACAATTTAATGTGGCTCCTCGGTTCGCCCAGCTTCACGAGATTGACATTGCACCTCGGCATGGCCAGGACTGCCGAAGTCAAGGGTGGAGGCGCGCCTTCTGGGGACCTCGGAGGTGATTTTTGAGGGGAGCCCATCGGCTCCAGAGTCGGCGGCGAGGAGAGCAGCCCGTAATCAGAACTGACGGGTAATGTATGACTGTATTTACCGCATTTCATGTAAACTTTATTTAATGCGAGGAATTAAAGATGCTTGTTATTATTTATCGTCTGTACGGTAAATGTAAAAAAGCGATATGTGTGTGTGTGTGTATGTGAAATAATGAAGGTCCATCGGTGCGTTGCGAATAATCGGTATGTCGTAAATCATCGACGATCGAATGTTGGTCAAAAAAAAACAGTTCGAATTATAGAAATATCGTGTGTAATGGTGACCGCGAGACAGATTTTTTTAAATCGATGGTAGAGAATTAATATGAAAGATCTCTAATTTTGATAAATACTCGTCGACGATTGGCCTGCGCTCAAATCGTTGAAGTATGAAATACCGAAGAACAAGTCCTATGCAGAACCTCTTTTGATTAAATAAACATCGTTACATTTCGACCAAGATGTATCGATGCAATGTTTTTCCATAAAACAAAATCTCGTACAAATCATTTACTCAAATACACATCCATCAAGAAATCCTACTTTGACTTTGAGTACAATATGTATCCCAAATCACCATCGACCATATATCAAAAAGCATTGAGCCGTAAATCAAAATCGACTAACGATTAAAAAAAAACCATTTAATAGAATAACCGTATAGAAAAAGGATAAAAATCTCACCTCATAGAGTGGCTCTTCTTGCGCGGCCTACCCGGGCTCTTCTTCTCGTCCTTCTTCGGCGTCAACTTCGACAGCTCCTTCTGCTTCTCCTTGTACTGCCTCTGAATATCCGCGAGCCTGACCCTCATGTCCAGCTCCATGGCGTCCATATTCGGCCAGTCCCCATCGTGATCCATGTTACCTTTCCTGGCGATGAACTTCTTGGCCTCCAGCTTCGCTTGCAAGTTCCTATAATCGTGATTGTCCCGATGATCGCTCAAAGAGTGCCGCCTCTCCCCTTCCATATGTTCCTCCATCGGCCCAGCCTCGCAGGAATTCTTCCTGTCCAGGCTTTCGCCCTCGGAGTCCGACAGATTGCTCTCAATGGCACGATCCTCGTGTCCGCCATTCATCCTGAACGCTTCGTACCGCTGCTCGTAGCCCTCGAACTCCAAATTAGCAAGATGCGCGTTGTCCTTCAGTATATCGTTCACGGAGTACGGACTCGTTTTAGTAATTTCAATGGGTTTTTCTTCCACGACCGAGGAGGCAAGCTCGTTCTCCAATCCATTCACTTCGTTCCTCTCCGAGAAATCGATGCTCCTCCTGGTCTTCTCCTTCCCCCTGAACACCTTCTCCTCCTCCGATCTCCTCCTTCTCCCCTCCTTTTCATAGTAGGACAAGTACCCTGGGTTCTCCGTGTCGGAAGACGCCTTGAACCTTTTCGAACCCTCGCGAGTCTCCTCCTCCTGATGCTTGCGCTTCTCCTTCCCCTCCTCCGTCAAATTCATCCTGCCAAGGTTCAGCAGCAACCTACCAGCCCTTGATATCTCCTCGGAGCTCTCGAGGTTCAGCCTCCTCGGCACCTTATCCCCCACCTCCTCCATGAACCTCTGCTCTGCCAGCGCGCATAATAGGCCTAGTGGACTGTCTACGTTGTTGTTGTTGTTATTGTTATTGTTGTTGTTATTGTTGTTACTTTCACCTGGCGAGATCAGTTTCGTTCTGCTAGGCGAACCCTCTATCTCCGTCGCCCCTTGAGTTTCCGGCTTCAACTGCTCCAGCTGCTCGATGCTGTTGGAGAGCAGCTCCAGACCGCTCAGATCGACCGTGGGCTTGGAGTTCTGCTTGGAGCTCGATTTCAGCTTCGTGGAAGGCTCAGGCGCAGCCACGTAACCCTCCAACCTGCGTTTCTTCGGTGTACTAACCCCGAAAGCATCCTTCTTGCTCAGAACCTCGCAAGTGGTCGCTCCAAGTTTCTCCCGTTTCACGATGCTATCCTTGCTCTCCAGCGGTTTCACGTTGTTGTTGCTGCTCCTGCTGTCGTTGTTGTTGTCCACTGGCGAGCACTTGTTGGCCAAGTGCTCCTTACCAAGGTTCTGGAGGATCGCGGACGCTTCTGGCGCGGACGAGACCTCCGGCTCTCGCTGCTCCGCGCTCCTTTCCAGGAACTGCGCGTTCTCGCAGGAGCGCAGGATGTGCTTCTTGAGGCCGTTCTCCAGCTTCCTGGGCATCGTCTCCGAGTGTCTCCTCGAACGATTGCCCTCGCCGCACCTGTCCCGGACCTCGTCCGTCCTCTGGCTCGACGCACCGTTCGTCTCCTGCAAGGCCGCGTTCTTCTTCTTCAGCTTCTCCACGACGTTCTCTATCCCCGGATGCGGCCTCTCCACGGAGTGCCTCTTCGAGGCCTCTCGCGGCTTCTCGATCGTCGAGCCTCCCTCGCACTTGCCACCGTAGGAACACTCCTCGAACTCCTCGGCCTCCTGCTTTATCACCACTCGCTCCAGCTCCTGGTCCTCGCAGTCGATGCTGGGCATGTCGAAGGACTTCACGCTGATCTGCGGATGGCTGTTCTGGGGACGATCCTCGCGGTTCTTGCTGCAGCTCTCGCAGCTCGAGGGATCCTCGCTGGGCGCGGCCGCGGCCGACTCGACCGGGACGACCTTTGGCTCCTGATCGAGCTGCGCTGGCTCCTGGACGCGGATGATCGACGACTCCGCGATGCTGGGCGTGCTTCCAGCGCAAACCTCCGTGCTTTTAACGTCCTCCGTGGACTTGATCGCCTCGGGCTAAAGGGGAAGTCGTTTCGCGGGTATGAGCGTTTGCTTTTAAGAAACAGCTGGAGCCTTATCGTTTGAAGAGAGTGGGCTTTGAGAGTATCGTTCGCTTTTATACGGATATTTACGTTAATATTGGGAAATCAGCTGCCTTTTCTCCCCCCTTTCCTTGTTTCCATAGTAAAATATTTATAGTCGGGCTTTACGTTCGGCACTTTTTCACCGATTCTTCTACCGGTTTATCGAGTCGAGAGTGCGTGGGATGGGAGTATGGGATATTTGAGACTTGGAAAATTGAATTAAGTGGATATTGCCTGATTGATGGCCTCGGGGACTGATGGGAAGCCTCTGCGTGGACGTAATTGTTTGCGTTTGGAAAAGATAGGGCGATTGATAGCGTAGACTTTTGTACCGATATTCGCTGTCACATGTTGAAAATGCATTAATTCTCCGCTTTGCGTTACTTTCGGGATAAAATTCGAGATTAAAAATATGTTTGTACTGTTTAATTGATCGGATATAGTTTTAGTTGATTGGTCTGCGCTTTAATCGGCCGTATCTTCTCTGAAAGTTTCGGTACGAGGACGATTCACGCGTAAATCCAACATTGACCCATGCGAGTACATTATTCGGATGCAATTATGAAGTAAAATACAACCAGCAAAGTAAAAATATTCTACTAAAAAATCCTACTTTTATAGTCAAAGGTCGTGATCCAATTTCCTGGTTACTCGCTTAGATCTTGTTCCAGATCTAATATTTTGTCTGTACGTGAAAAAAGCTTATAACTGCTAATGCAATGTATTATAACAACCTTATATAAATTTTTATAAATTTTTCAAACCTTTTTATTTTTTTCATTTTATTTTTGTCATTGTATTTTTCAAACCTTATATAAATTAAAAAGCGTTTTGTTTAGTATACCCTAAATTTTTCCCTCGTAAACACTTCTCGTAAACCTCCATGAAATTTTATTTCCAATTTCAACTCTTACCTCCACCTTCTCGGCGGGTTTCACATCCTCTAAGACTTTTTCCTGATCCTCCATAACGTTTTCAGCAGGGTAACTTCTCTTTCTATGACGATCCAAAGATCGATCCCTCCTCCTGCCAAAGAACTCCAGATTCTCGTGAAAACTGTCGCAATTCTCCTCCGTTATCTCGATAATTCTCGGTCCGCTTCTTATGTCCCTATACGCGAAACCCATTTTTCTATTAGACGCGAAAACCAAAAAATCGAGTATTCAACCCAATAAAATAATCATAAACATCCCTCACTACCACCAGGGTGTCCCAAAATTCGCGGAAGATTTGAAAATTTTAACAAACCGGTGCGTAGATACCAGCACAGCCTTCGAGATCATTAACCCGATATTCTATTCCATACCATATACTTACGAATCGATAAAAAATCTACAATGTTTTACCTCCTATACCATATACTTCACGAATCACCAAAAAAATGTACAATTCTCAATCATAAACCCGCGTTCTCTATAAAAATGCCTTCCTACACGAATTGTAGGACACCCCATACATCCAAGGAAGTAGAGTGTGTTCAAAATCCGCGTGAGGCAATAACGCCATGCTTGCCTGCAGGATATCCTCTCGTCCCTCGGGACGTCCTCCTCCTCCTCGTCGAACCGGCCGTTCCTCTCCTCGTGCTCCCTGTCCACCTGTCGGCTGATCACGTGCTCGATCGTCCTGTCGATCGACGTCACGCTCCTGCACTCCTTCGTTATCGAGTACTTGGGGCAATCGGCCATGTTGATGATCGTGTTCTCGGCCTTGTCGACCTTCCCCACGATGCCGCAGACCGCAGGATTGACGGTGGTCGTCGTGGTCGTTATCCTGACGACGTTGCAGACCTTCTCGGGGGAGGCGGCTACGATCTCGAAGTTGGTCAGGTTCGTCGTCGTCAGATTGGCGGAGCCCTGAAGCTGGCAGGGGCTCAGGTTTTGTTCCTGCTTCACGTAGGGCTGCTCAGGAATCTGCGGCTCCTGTTGTTGCTGTTGCTGCTGTTGCTGCTGCTGCTGCTCTTCCGGTTCCGGAGCGTCGGTCTGGTTCGAAGCATCCTGAACGCCGATCATCGGCGCCACTTCCGGCGGCTCGATCGCGTGGATCGTCGCCGGGACTTCCGGGGGCGGCGTCAGGCAGGAAACCGGGGAGGTCGCCTTCGACAGAAACGAATTTCGCTGCTACGCGCAGGATTTTCGGAGATCAAACACAACGGGTTAGAGAGCGTCCGGCTGGTTTCGATGGGGTTAAGTGATGTAGGTGCTCTGATGAATGCGATGCGGTGATCTACAAGCGGCGCTTAGGCACCCGGCCGCGAGAGGAAACGATGCTTGTTAACGTGCCGACGGGCTGGAAATCCAGATTGGCGAGCGAGTAGGGAAAGCGCGCGAGCGTCTTAGCGCTTTTGGTGGATCGAATATCGGTTTAGAGGGCGTCAGGGTGGTTTTGATCAAGATCGAGGGAGGTGGGTGTTGATGATCGACAGATGGTGATCTATGAACATTACTTCAACAGCCGGAAGTGACCAGAAATGGTGCTAGAAGCATGTACATTGCCGTACAAATTTGGTCTTACTGTGCGAACAATATATTATAAAACAAAATGGAGTAAGAAAGAAAGGGGATACATGGACTGTTCGTACACTTCTGGTATCAATGTTGAGCATGAAACAAGTATCTATTGTATAGAGAAAGACGAAGTAGCGATCAGCATAGCATAATCATCGACGATTGAAAGCCTGGCGTCGTAAATACAAGCTCGTCGCGCTTATATTCTGTTCGATCGAGAATTAGGGAAATTCAGGATTAAAGAGGACATCAGCCATAGTGGTATATCCGCTTCTACCTTGCCAATTTACGAGAAAGTATCTTTGGATGAGAAAATTAAACCGCGCCACTGAAATCACGCGGTTTTTCCGAAAGCTGCGTAATTTGAGCATCAAATCAAAGCGGCCCCGACCAGAGCCGCCGACGGAGCCACGGATAATGAGGTGGATCGATTGGACGATGATTGTTTCATTTAAGCGAGATCTAAGCTTCGCGGCGCTGTTGCTCGATCGTGGGAATAGGCAACAATTGCTGGAGTAATAGCGGTCGGATTGGTCCGTCCTCCGGGCTATTGTCCGCGGCTACTTCTTCTGTCGGCGTAGAAACTTTCCACTGGTGCATCGCGGAAACCACCTTTGACTCTCAAGAACGAGATAAAGAGGAAAACTCAAAGAGAATAAGAGGACATCATCGGGCTGGCCGTCCTCGCGATTTCTCTCTCGATTTTTCGCTTCCCGAATCACTGTTCGATTCTAGCTGCAGCATACGCGAGCAATGAAATCGATGAATACAAATAAGTATATCCAATATCGCTTGAAGGTATACAGCCTTCATCGCCTTTATTAGAAATGAACAATAGGAGGTAAACTGCGAAACGTCAAACGAATACATCATAAACTAAATGAATGCAATAGAATTCCAAGGAGCTGCGTGCTATTGCGGAGATACTTAAAAAAATCGAAACGTTTGAGCGAAGTATCAGCTCGTTCCGGCGTTGATTGGAATTTTCATCAACGATCGCACGTGGAGGAGAGAGTGTTTTGCAAAGGGGAAAACAGCCGGAAACTGCGAAGGGGTGTGTAATAAATCGAAGAGGACAGGCCTTGGGCAATGAAAGCGCAGCTATTTCGTTTAAGTAAGGCCTAAAGTTTGCTTCCACGTTATTGGATCGTGAGGGCCGACGACGATCACGGTAATGACTTCAGGCCGATCGATGGGCGCGACTATATCGCGCCCAACGTTACGACTGGATAAATCAATCTTATTGCTACGTCTCTGCGGCGTTAACTCGGGACATAATTCACCGGCCGATCGGCTTAAAGCGGCGCTCGCGCTTAACTGCGGCCGAGAAGATCTCGAGCATGCAGAAACGAGCTTCCGGTGGAACGCAGTTGGACAGAAGCTTGGACTTTGGGCTTTGCATCCCAGCCATCGGATCAGCGGGTTTAATACGTGAGCTTGCCCAAGGACGTTTTGTGGAATAGGTTTTAGACCGAATCGATTCGTTTGCCGAGGTAGAAAGTAAAATATGTGAAGGGAAAAGATTCTTGGCGTATGTTGCCACGATGACTTAGGTTAGATCTTTAGTACTGAATATGATAGGGGAAACAAAGGATAGTTCCTGGAAATGCTTATCATGAAATATAATAATAGAAATATGCACGATGCTGCGTACTAGTATTGCGCTGGCACGTGTCGAACGTTTAATATAGAAAGTGATATTAGCATATTATAACGAATAATCGTAATAATCCATATTTAAAAATGGGTAAACCTCCACCAACCTATAGAACTTTTTGTACGACGCATGCGCAGTAGTTCTGTTAATCGAGAATAAAATTTGATCGATGCAAGGAAAATCGGATCAAGCATCTTCGTGAAGAATCGAAGATCCGAGGAAACATCGACGTAACGACGATGATGATAACGCGGGCCAAGCAGAGCCCTCAAAGAACGCATATGACCGAAAAAAATGACAGATCTTAATGATCCATGCTAAAAAATGAGCGAACATCCATCACCCTGCAGGACTTTTTGTACGACGCATGCGCGGTAGTTCCATTAATCCAGAATAAACTTGATCGATAGAAGCAATATCTGACCCAGGATCTTCGTGACGAATCGAAGGGCCGAAGGAAGATCGACGTAACGAAGATGCCGATAACGTGAAACACGTGGAGCCCTTAAAGAACATATATTACCGAAGAATATGACCGGTTCGCAACACCAAACCTACCAGCCACTCTCTGCACATATTTATGCATACCACGTATAACCTTAAAAAGGAAGATCGCCAAGAAGAAATCTATCGATAGATCGATAGAATGATTCACACTCCGCCGTAGAATCATGGAAAATCTCAAAAAATCTCCTCTCACCAAGTACAGCAATTTTTTTAAGAAACAACTGACCGAACATCTCGACCGCGTCGGTAGGTTTAGCGTTAATGATACATGATAAAAAATGGGCGAACATCCATCACCCTATAGAACTTTTTGCAGGACGCATGCGCGGTAGTCCCATTAATCCAGAATAAACTTGATCGATGGAAGCAAAACCGGACCAAGGATCTTCGTGAAGAATCGAAGGGCCGAAGAAAGGTCGACGTAACGAAGATGCCGATGATGTGGGGCACGCAGTCGTGGCCGGGGATCGTTTCGCCACCGACACGGATATTACACGGCAGGCAGAGCCTGCCGGCGCAATATCTATGCAGATAGCGATGCAAATCGGTAGACGGGTTTGCGCATGATTAATACAATGTGCCACAACGTTTCTACATTATGCGAATGGCCGGACCGCGCCCTGAGCTTGGCATAATTACTACCGTTTCACCTCTTCCTTCGCGCCGGTGCCTTTCTCACACGCTCAGCCTCTCTTTATCTCTCCTTCGCTATTTACCTCTCCGTCTCTCTTTCTCTCTCATTCTCTCTCTCTCTCTCTCTCTCTCTCTCTCTCATTCTCTCCTACAAAAGAGCATCGGTAACCCAAGCAGAAGGCTCTTTTTTTTAACTTTGCGAGTTTGTAAAGGGCCTCGACATAAGCATCGGTCAGTATTCCGGCTATTTTGTGGTCCTTCAAGCCGAGAGGATTTCTTAAAGAAACTTCTAAAAATGACGAGTCTTCTAAAAATGACTAAAAGTCTTCAAAAGATGTTCTCCACAAGCTCCAGGAAAACAAGAAACCATTAAACTTTGATGCGAACTATTTTTTAACGTACACTACAATCTTCAAGATATTTGATACAACTAAAAAATTCCGAATTTCTGAATGATAATAACGATGAATAATTTCGTTCATTCAAAAGCCAAAAACCGCCAGGCACGAAGGATCATCGGATACTCCTGTAAAGATCCTCTGGAAACCGGAGAAGTTTGAAAAAAGAACTTGGTGTTCGAGTTACCGATATTCCCTCTTCAGCATGCGACCTTCTGATCGATGAGCGTCCGAGATGCACGAATGTCGTACCTCGATTTCGAGAAGAAATTCGAGGGTTGTGTGCCTACCTGTGACCTGCAGTGCGTCGGCTCTGTCTGGCTGATCTGCACGAGGGCGGGCGCATGGGGGTAGTAATGCAGAGTGGTGACCAGGGGTGCATCCGGCACCAGGGCGCCCGTCATCGACGTCACGGTCTGCAGTGCCTTCGTCGATTCCGTCGACGCTGGGGAATTCGGAATTTCAGAATTATTCCGGATATTCGGGGAGGGCTACGGACGCGAAGTTACGGCCGAGCGCGCCTTTCCTCGATTATCGCCCGGGATTATTTAGTTATCTATTTGGTCGACTGGTCAACGCCAGAGGCTGCTGGATGCCTGAACATGTCGCTTGGTAAACGTGGTAAATATATATGCGCGTTGTATATATTTACGGAAGATATATATACAGGGGGAGTCCCAAAATTCGCGAAATATTTGAAAATTTCAACAAAAGAGTGTGTTTGTACCAGCAAAGTCGTGGAAGCTATTTATCCGATATGCTATTCCGTACATAACCGTACAAATTGTACACGTTATGGATGAATGAAAGATTTACGATTTGTAGTTATCAGCCTGTATTTTCTATCGAAATTACTTTTTGCGCGAATTTTGAGATATATATATATTTTTTTTTTGTACGCCTTAAAGGTAGAATGTTTATTGAGTCGCGCGAGGAAATGTGATGACACTATTCCATAGCATTCTGCATAACGGTTATCAAAGTGCCCCAAATTTACGTACCAAATATTATTCGATGAATTAAAAATAAGTTCTGCGATTCTTATTTCAGGATAAAAAGTAGTATAAAAGAGGGCAATGTCCCCTGCCGCCCTCAATGATATAAGTTTCAGTACCACAATTACACGTTTTCGCGATACACGAATGAGAGAATCGTAAAAATCACTGTCCACGGAGAGGTCCGTACGTAGGAACACGAAAAAGCTCGTGGAACAATCGATAATCCGCGCGTAGTATGCGAAAAGGATCCGGCCGTTATAATGCTCGTAAGCGACGAAAACGCGATCGAGGTGCAACCGCGATAGGAACCTGATGACCGTGACGCGATAAAGCGGTGGAAAAATATTCACGATGTTTGCGATATTATTTTTCTCGCATTTTCCCCTTTAAAATCCCCTCGCAACTCGTGTCGTGACGTCCATTTACATTGGCGCCGGTGAACTGTTGTGAAATACATTTTACATGAAACGCTCGTTTTCTATAACGGCCGGTCGCCTTTGTTGGCGATACACCGATGCGCGTGCACGGATAAAAAGGAGTCACGTACGCAAAATCCTGATTCCAGCAGAACCGAATCGCGTTATTTGTACAGAGCGACAACATTGCCATTCGGCGCGATTCTATACCCGGCAATTTACGACCCAAAAATAACCCCCCCCCTTTTTTTTTTTCATTGTCATACCGGAGGAAAAATAAAAAAATGGGTATAGCTTTCTCGGAGATTCATTTGGAAGGATTTTTCACGTGTCGAACCTTTTTACGATTTTGGATTACCGCGGCTATTTGTCATACGTTGAAAAGGTGATCGCGGATAAAGGATGGAAAAACAAAGTGGGATGTCCCACGATGAAATGTTATTCCTTTGCCAGCAATGATTCGTGGATTAACGAGAATGAGTCGTCGATAATATTTATTATTATCCGTTTAGAAAAATCTGCGGTTGTTATTATTGGTAAATAAACTGATTTTTATATTCTCTTATCTCTTGGACACGTTTATCGTATTACTGGCTCGTAGAAAATATAAACGCGTTTTTTTACTTTGCGCTCACGAAGAAATCCCATCCATTTTACTTGTCAAACCGTGAGAAAAATTGTCGCGAATAATCCATTCCGGCTATTTAAAAGCATACTTAATTCGCCCGCGCATCCGCGAAAAAAAATTCGTGACAACCCTCGCATTTCTAACGGGAAATACCGTCGAAAATGCGTTACTAACACGGTATATATATTTCGCGGAAATTATTTTATAAAACCCGCCCAACCGCCCGATACCTACATCCACGAAAAAAAAAAAAATAAAATGTCAAAAACTCGGTCCTCGTGTTACTAACAAAGGATATTTTTCAAAATATACTATTAACGCGGTATCAAAATAATACGTGCACAGAATCATACAATATGAGCATTATACAAACGTAGAAAAATTCTACCTATGCATCAAAGTTATAAAAAGACAGACCGAATTATCTCTCATATCTCGATGAAAAATGCTGAAACCATTTGCTCTCTCTCTTTCTCTCTCTCTCTCGATCCTCAATCATACAAGAACAAACCGAGTAATTCCCCAAAACACGCTACTAGTATCCAAATCTGATATACACAATATTACACAATATCTTTCCCACAAAATCTACAAAAACTCTTCAGGATTCCAGAAAAATATCCCAATTATACAAATCGGAGTTACCTAAAAACACACCAAATTACCCCCTTGCGAAGATGCCAGAACCCTTTTCTTCCTCGGACCTCGAGAAGCTCCGAGCCGAGAACCAACGGACATCGAAGAGCGCTATTTTATCGTGCTCGTGAAAATCGTGACTCACTGATTATGGTCGTGGGGCTGTTAGCGCAGTCGGCCTCGATCTTGACGATCGGCAGAGTACTCTGCTGCTTCCTCTTGCTCTCGGTCAGCACGAGCCTCGCGCCTCCTATGTCGCTCAGGAGCTGCAAAGAGGGCGGAGGGGGCGGCAGCAAAAGGGGCGGCGGCGCTGCCATGCTTCCGTTATTGTGATTAGGGTAATTGGGCCACACCACGGCCTGCTGCATTTGTTCTGCGGACAGAGAGTCGATGGTATTCAAGGACGAAGGACGTGAGGGGGGAGAAAAGGGCTCGAGGGACTTTCAATCTCGCGACACAGCGATGTCTCCGTTAGCGTCACTCTCTCAATTTTCTAGCCCTGCTCCTGCGCCTATGCTGTCTTCTCCTCCGCCAATCGTGTGATATGGCGCACAGTGCGATACGTGGCGGAGCTTCTTTGAGAAGACTTCACAGCTTGAGAGTACTTAACGCAAGGATGAGGCTCGATTGAACTTTTTTTGTACGATGTTGTTTAACATATCGGTAAGATTCTAAAGATGAAGATGAGACTAAACACGATGTGAATTCTACGATATTTACTTATCTCAAAGTTCTCTACTCCGATATGAAATGTTTTGTTCCATATGAATTACTCGATGAATATTAGATAAGTAAGTAGTCACAATTATATGTTTGATCTCTTTTTAAGCGGTAGAATCTCACTGATATGTCAAAAGACGTTTATTAAAAAAAAAGACGTAATTAAAAAGTTTAGACGTAAAGACGTATATTAAAAAAAAAAGACGTAATTAAAGAAGTTGGTGACAATAGTTTTAGCCTGGTTTTTAAATCTCCGCCTTGCATCGGCTCGTGTTCGATCTGTCTCTTTTTCTGAAGTCTCCTTCGTTCTACGAAGAGGCCTCGCCTCAATTTCCCGAGTATTTTGGATTTTACATAGGTGACACTAACGGAGACAGTACTGTACTTTGGACGAGGGCGCGCATAGCAAAGATGGTCGAACGTCTCGAGAGCCTTGAAAATCTTGGCCACCGTCCGAGATTCGAACGTCTTGGAAATCCTGGCCGTCTCGAAAAGTCCCCAAAGTCTCGAAACTCCCGGAACTCTGGGAACTCTCGAGAGCGATGGGAATCTTGAAAATCATAAGGGTAGACGCTCATAAGAATGGATCCGCGGTGAATTCGAGCTAAGTCCGCCGATGGCAATACGCCGTGGTGTAATTCGAACTTTGCACGGATTTTAGCAAGATCCTAAACTTTCAAGACGTTCCAGGTATTCGGGATATTTGGCTTCGAACGAAATATCGAAGTGGAAAAATCGGGGAATGCTATCGCCTATACGCGCCAAACTTTGTGAATAAGATTCACAAATTAATTTTAAGGGTGAAACACGATCATCCGTACCACCTCTCATAATCTACACTTTGGTGTGTGAAATCATTAGAGTAACTCTTATTCACCACTTGATCTATGGCGTAACACGTGGACAATAAAGATTCGATCGAAGACAATATGAAAATACTCAATAAGAATATTGACGATTTTTGAACAAAATTAACGCTATACAGAATCGAATACCAAAAATGTCGCTTGCAGATTTGCCTCGTACTTCGTCGTACCTTATATTGCGTCAGTATGAAAGTGAATGCTGCAGCATTCACGTCCGCGAACGTGTTAATTACTTTACCCCTTTACGATCGGTGCCGCCAGAGTGGCGGCACTTTCAGATTATCGTAGTGGTCGCCAGCCTGGCAGCGTGATCTTATTTGTGAAAATCGCAAAAATGGTGGAGGAAATTTATTTTTTGCTGTATGTAGATGTGCGTCATACACCCGTCAACATATTCTGTGTTTTCTAATGCCTCTATATTTGTTTTAAATCACTTATAGAGAATTAATACCGAGAAGTTCAATTTTCCCCGACTAGCTGGTACTTCGATACGAACAATTTGCAGATCGCAAAGTGTTAAAAGTCATAAATTAATACTCAAAGGTGATATACATAAAAATACAAATGATAATCATAGAGTACATTAACATTAGTCTGCGACCAACACTTTGAACTCATCCCATATTTCTAAATAAACGAGTCCCTTCGGCCATTAATCCGAAGTTCGATGGAAAAACGATGCGTTCCCATGAAAGCTATGTAAATGCTTCTGAAGTCGATGTCTATCGGTTAATTGATCGTCGAGCAACGTGACATACCGGCTGCGTGTATCAGAAGGAGATGGCCGGTCGTTGGATCCCTGACCAGCTGCAGGCCACTTTGAAGCCCCACGCCCAATTGCGGAAAGCCCACGGGTTCCATGGGCATCGCTGAAAAGTTAATCGATAAATGTAATCGCCGGGGCATCGTTAAAAAGTTAATTGATTAAAAGTTCACGCAGCTACGGGCGCAACATCGGAAAATGCATGGATAAATGAAACAGCGGGCTGCTTTCGAAATAATGAAAACTAGTTACTCGATTAGGTTATATCTATTTTCAATGTGGGCGGCAAAGTTTAACGACGTAATTAGTACCGTCGAGTGTATTTTAAACAGCAATCCATTACCACCTTATATTCTATTGAAGCATCGATCAGTCTTCTAATATACGTACAAACAGCAAAGCTTCCCTTAACTCGTGGTCCCTTTCAATTGATTATTCAAGGATTTATCGTCTTTCATGACTTCATCGAACTTTATTGCTTTATTAAAGAATAAAGCAGAAAGCCAGGCTCACTTGATCTTGTTTCATAAGGATGCATGAACGCGTGGAACAACTCGACGACCAACTTCGAATCTGTGTAACGCGGATGACCGTAGAATAAGGTCTTCTGAGAACACGGCGCCGATATAGCGCACTTAATAAACGCTCTCAGCCTTCGTGCGCCGCCGATATTTTACGCAACTGCTTCGCGGGAATTTGAATGGAATCTATATCCCGTGTACAAATAATAAAAGTACTCGCTCCCTTTCTTCTGTCTCTCGACGCGGCATGCATTCCTCCAATCTCCTTTATTCTCTGTTGTCGAATAACACCGGCTTGCAGCCAACATTATACGAATCATCCGTGTCGTGGAACACTCAACCGGTACCCCGTGCTCTTCATAACCGACTCTATCGCGTGGCTTGGAGAACCAATGATTTCAGAATTTCACGAAACGCCCCAAATTTCGTTTCGCACCTTCTAACGTGCAGTGCAAACAAATCAGCAGCGTTTACTCGTGTATATTGTTGCTTATTTTTATGGACCGAGAGCGCATCGGGCGAGACGAATACGAGAAGATACGTCGTGTTTTCACGAGGCTTAATGCATTTAAAGTTATTCGCTGGACTGGGTGACATCATCGCGACGATCGCAGCTGGAAAACGTCGAGGCGATCGCATCGAGATCGATCGTTCCGCGGTCGATCGAATTTCCGGAAAAAAAAAAGAAGAAGAAGAAGAAGAAGAAGAAGGAGAGGAGGAGGAAAAGGAAGAACTTGCGTGGCCCGATGCTCGCGATGATAATCAAGGAATCGACGTTTCTAGAATAAGCGCGGCGAACGACGAGAGGCGACGATTTGGGCGCGGGGGCTCGTGAATGATTCAGACAGCGCGAAAATCCACGGGTACCTCGAATATGGATCCTTGTTATTCGGATAAATGTCACTCGGTCACCGTTGTACAGCGAGATTGAATTCTCCCCGAAATTACGGAGGCTGCGGGCAAAAATTACCACAACGCTGTATTTCAAACATTTGCCAACTGCACGTACCCGACCGCTCGAATTTTGAAATGCTTTTGAAATAGTGACATTCGAAAATTTTAGGACTTTCCATTAGTAAGCATATTCGCGTGCTTTCCGATTTCAAAGGGCGGTGCATTAGCGAATATTTTCTGGGCGATGTACTCTTCCAAACGCTTAATTTTCCAAGGTTTATACGTATTTTCTCCTTCGAGTCGATTCTAAATCTACAGATTTGTTAATTAAACTCAATCCACCTCTTATAAAAAATGGGCTGATATTTTAGAACCAGAACATCTCGAGATTGAGCAGTTTTACGCTCTATTCTTTTTAAAATTCCTAAAAGCAGAACAGAAATCTAAATTTTCTCTAAATCTTCCATTATTCCCTTGTGACCAGCAAGAATCTGACATAGGCAAAAGAAGCTGGCACTTTTACTCGAAGTCAACTTCTAAGCACAAATTCTTCAGTCTCGGTCAAGTACATCTACTCGCGTACGCGCAGTTATAAAGTGCGCATTTTGTATCGGAATGATCAACGAGTAGTAGATGAATCGTGTGCTACGATTACCCTTCATAGTTTGGTAACACTCCTACGCTACGACGAAGCATCGATTCATCTTCCACTCAACGTGCACACTCTTCAGCTCGACCGCCCAAACACTCGCGTCATTCAACGCGGATTATTTCACGCGTAATCGAATTGGGCAAAGTCCAAAATGTGGAGCGTCGTCGCCATTTTCCTTTTACAAATTTCACCGCTACTCTCATCTACGATGCCATTTCCCTGCTGCTTTCTCCAATCGATTGCTCGGGAATGCCAGAAAAACGAAGCCATTCGCGCCGATGAACGCGGATTAAGGGGAATCTTTGCATGCCGGGATACACGTGTAACGAGTGAACGTGCCCAATGGGAAAATTTCGATGATACCAGTTACTTTTTCGCCCTCCGGCCCAAAGTGAGGAGCGAAAACAGTTGTGATCCTGAAACTCCATCCGAGAGCAGATTCGTGAGATGAATTCTTCGAAATAACAGCCGCCCTTCGGTCGGCAATTCGCAACCTCGCATTCCGAATAATTCATGAAACGAATCTATTATCCGGAATCACGATTAATCTTTTGCTCGCGATTCGAGCGGATAAGCTGTCGAAAGACGATTCGTGGTCACTGAAATTTCGAAATACACGCAACTCTTTTTTTTACGCGGTCGTCTTTTGCAGGACTTCGCGGTGAGACGTTTGAGAAAAGGAGCTGTCTTCAATTTTTTCTTTTTTTTTTTGACGTTGAGGTGGACGTCGATAGTCGATCGATCGACGATTTGTAAGCGTAGAAATCTCCAGACGTTTTCCAGACTGGTACGATCGAGCAAGTTTTTTTACCGTTAAAGAAAATGAAACGTGAGAAGAAAAACAGTAGGTTCCTTCTTTGACCTTGTTACCTCTTTTCTTGTAAAAAAAAAAAAAAACAGTTAAGCATAACGTCAACGTTGGTCGAATTCCATATAAGCGCCGCACCGTGAATCAGAGTGCGCGTATCCCAGTCAAGCTCACCAATACCAAGTACGGTTTAATGACTTCTCACTTATCCTTTATCAAAGTCGGACAATTAAAGAACGATAAAGAAAAACTGCATATGCATCGCTATGTCCGTTCCATTACCCACTTTATAACGATTATAAGCAACCTTAAAAATCCCAAAATACTGAGCTGGGGTTGATTTCGATGTTCTTTAAAATCCAGCATTCGGTCCACCATATTCTCTTTCATCGTTCTGACTTTAGATTTGCAGCGAGTGGCGGCAAAAGACTCCTGCATACTAAGTTTCGTACAGATAAGTGGATGCCTTTATATTTTGGCCACGTTATCAGAATTTTGAAGCAGCGCGCGCCGTCATTAGCATCGGCGCTGCTATGCAAGCCGGTAATCCATTTCCCACGATTCGCTAATTATTTCTCCGCGCCGCAACGATGCCGGTTCGACCGCGCAGCCTTCGCCGGATGCGCTTTTTTTCGAAAAGAACTCGACATCGGGCCGAGTGGTAGTAATCCGGACGACCTTGCTTCGGTAATTATCGGTAATCGATCAGCGTACCTTCGAGATTCGCAAGAGCCAGGAGGCCAAGTGCGTCGAGTGGTGACTGAATTTTTTCGTGGAGTATCCTGCCAGCGGATTTATATTTGATGACAAGCTGTAAGGCGCTGAGGATAAACGAGAGAGAGAGAAAGAGAGAGAGAGAGAGATTTGTCGTCGATGGGTTTTATCGTATTAGAGTGTGAATAAGGGAGTGTGATGCTTTGGCGAGAGAACAGCGAAATTCTGTATTTCTCTTATAATTATCGGGGACTTGTGATATACGCGAAGAGGGCTCGCAATCGAGTCGAAGGGTCGAGTGAGCACAGAATTGGTTCCTTTTTCCTTTCTACCATTAATTCATCTCAGCTTATGAGAAGAACCATCCACTTATACGTTGTAAAGCTGTAAAGCGAGAAAGATAGGAAGAACTTTTGATCGGTGAAGTTTTCAGACAAATTGGTGAAGCGTAAAAGATTACACTTGACAAATTTTGTTTCCTCGAAATCTTGCAGATTGATCTAACGAAATCCATCCCTTCCCAACCGAGCTGTTCGTAATAAAATTAGACATTTCTACGCCGAATCTATATACCTTGCTGCAAAAAGGGCCGGGGTCGTTAACTTGGCCGCGTCGAAAAATAAAATCCCCGCAAAATCACTGCGCCCGGCCCTAATCTGATTGTGGATCCGAGAAAAAGTCCCCAAAAGTGGGCTGGAAAAAAAAATATCGAATGGAGACGGAAGTACGGCATCGAGAACCGTAATTAAACTCTGCCTGTTGCGACTACAAAAGAACGATGTCGCGCAGTTACAAAGGGACGATGTCGAAGGATAAAAATCGACAGGGTGATTGACACGAGGTTTCGCGGAACAGCGAACAGGGAGGTATGGTTTATCGCAATCCACGTGACGCTCAGCCCCGAGCCCTCTCCACCCCCCCCCCCCCCCACCAACCCGGCCGCCCTCGTAAAATCGGTCGAATAAACGAAAAACCAGGCGCACTCCGCGATGTAATTACGTTCGGCGATTTTCCGAACGGCGCGAAATTTATTTTAAAAAGCCGGAACCGCCGAGACCTAGCGATGCATATTAACGCGAAAGGCGAAAACGGCGAGGCAAATATTTTCCTTGGGAAAATTCAATCGTTCGGCGGACGCAAAAGCGCGCGGACGCAATTAATGGTGCGTTAAATACCTCTTTGTATTAATGACTCCCCGCCTACCGAGAACGATGGTAATAAGGTGATTTGCGCCCCGATGGAAAAGCCAG
Organism: Ampulex compressa; assembly: GCA_038496175.1. Lineage (NCBI taxonomy): Eukaryota > Metazoa > Arthropoda > Insecta > Hymenoptera > Ampulicidae > Ampulex > Ampulex compressa. The sequence goes on along the minus strand of JBCFXI010000116.1, from coordinate 218,823 downwards.
GCCCGACGTTCCTCGAATCGGGGCCCGCGCTTTCGGGAATATTAGAGTGATCGTAAAAAAGGTGGCCCCTTTCGTATAATACGCGTATTCGATCGATATTAATGCACCGCTGCTGCTCGCTCCCACTCAATTTCGTCGAGTGTGTGTATCTTGTCTATTTGCAATTCGAAGCGCAGGATGTAAATAATGATTTCGTTATTTATCGCGGAGTATTTTTAATGTGTGCCATATTTAATTCGATCAAGTGCCAGGTATACGGTTTGTTGGTCCTGCCAAATGTGATAGATGGAATTGTCGTACTGATGGAAAATAACGAAGGGATTGGCTGTTACGTTGAAAAAAAAAAAAAAATATGACTACCGGAGGAACCGCGCGGCGGTTGTCGCTTATTTGTTCGATACGTATACGCGTTTACTTTAATTGAATGTTGTACTCTATTTGTTACCGCAAAATCAGTGATTTTTTACGTATGTACATGAATCGTATTTATTTTAAATTTCGAGGCGACTGGTATACCGCGCTTGTTTGCGAAAAATCTAGAATAAAAAAATAAAATAAAATCGGTTAACTCGTCAATTTCATAAAAGCAACGCTGCAACGATTTCCGGGCAGAACGCCAATGGTTTGTATCCGGATCCCCTAGATATAGCGGAAATGTCAATGTTGACCTTTTAAATTTCGCAATCGCAATGCAGATTCGCAAAATACATCGAGAACGATTCGAGCAACAATATCGGACATGATTTCAAACAATCGCTAAGAATAAAAAGGCGCTTTCAAAAGCCCTTATAACAGAAAATATACCCAAATCAATATCACCAATAAAGAATCAGATTTATACGATCGAACGAATAAAATAAACAGCAACGACGAAAATGTGCATAAATATACACTGCCCTTGTAGGGACGAGGTATGGGATAAAAATATGAAGGTACTTTCAAAATTGCAGCCAACGGAATCATGGATTCTCGAAAGGCGCGTTTTGCCGGAAAAAATTCGATCTGGCAAAAACTCGATGTTACTGACCGTAGGAGATTTTGTTGGATCGGCCAAATGGTTGGTCGCGGGCTTACAAATAAATATCCGATTAGCATGGTGATTTATCGTGGCGACCAAGCCGCGCGAATTTTGCTCTGGCAAAAAATACGTGTGTTCGGTTCCGGGTTATGCGTGTGTGCTGTGGACGTGTGGGGTTTGCACTTGAACGATGATGGTTGATTGTTAACGCACTTTATTCCTAATTACGCTCATTATAATGTAACCATTGGTGACGCCATCTTAACTCAGGCACCGCTGAAGTCAAATTGATTTTTGGCACCGACTGCTAAGGTCATTTTTCCTAGAACCTACTGTTTAAGATGGGTTCCGTACCACCAGAGCTATGGTATATATATCATATGGAAAAAGAATCAGTGATGGGCGGTATTCGAACCCAGGTCGCGTGGAAGTCCGAGCCTCTATTCACTACCCACTGTAGCTCTATACCCAACATCTCCCCCTTTGAGATGTTACTGCCAGGTGTAACGCTTAGCATATGGATCCAAGATTAGTCTCCTTGGATCCGTCCAGTTACGCGTGAGTCCAACCGGAGTTGGTCTAGCATGAGATCATTCTGTCATTCGATCCGGTGGCGTTTCTACAGTTTGAGGTGTAGATAGTTGAGAATGATCCACGGGAGTAAGCGGAGATCCCTGTTGTGAGGTCTGCGATACATGCTAGTGTGGAAGCGTCCAGTCGTAATCTAGGTTCCCAGGTGTAATCGATGAGGTTGAACCTCCTCTCCAGATCGATATGCCTTTCAATGATTCTGCCGTCGTCCAGGCGCATGGAGTAGCGGGTTTTGGAAGAAATTTGGTGAATATTGCCTTGTTCTAGGTTGTCCTTGCAAATAAGGACCGCTATCCGATCCCCGAGCGCTAACTGTCGTGGTCGAGTGCCATGATGTGTCCATAAACTGCTTTTTTATGTTGCGTTAATTTCTGTCAACTGGATCCAGTGATGGACTCTTGGAAACCTAGAATGTCGGGAGCCACTTGGTGCGCGGTGAGTTCATGCGGCGTCCGAATAAGAGCTCGGTCGGGGATCTCTCTTCTGGTGCGACGAAACTTGGAGTGTATCTATAACTGTAGAGGAATTCTAATAGTTGTTTTCTCCAATTGGATTGGTCCTTCACGAGAAATCTTGCGACACAGATCAACAGTACGATTTGAGGTCATTGTGAATCTCTTTGTAGGAAAACAGCTTTGATGCCCGTATTGCAGGCATCTGCTGCGACAATGAGCTCCAGGAGAAGAAAACAGAGCAAGACTTTCTTCATCTGAGCAACAGCCTAATTATATGTCTGGTTGCATGGCCAAGTGCAATTTTTCCTAGTAAGATCCTCCTGTCGTTCGGTACAGATGTGGAATAAATTTTCCATAGTGATTCGGCATACCTAAAAATCTTAAAAGTTCTGGGACAGAAAAAGGGTTGGACATGCTGAGTATTGTGGCGGTAGTCTCAGGATCAGCTGATAATCCTTGAACGATTATGATAGCTCCCAAGTATTTTATTTCTTCTAAGACAAAGTAGCATTTCTCAGCTCTGAGTCTCAATCCTCTGTTTTGCAGAAGTTGGAGATTTGCAGGTGGGCGATCATCATGTTCCTGGCGAGTAGAGCCTACAATTGTTGGCTCGTCAAGGTATGCATATACCCCTTTAAGACCCGACAACATAGCATCTATTACTTATTGAAAGGTGGCTGGAGCTGTCTTGATTCCAAAAGGTAGGCATCTAAAACGGAAGTCGCATTGGAATGGTGATAGTACTTATTTCTCGATGAGCCTCATGGATTCTGAGCTGAAAGAATGCATCGCTAAGGGTCAACAGACTGAAGACATGATTTCCACTAAGTTGTGAAGCGATGCTATCGACAATAGGTAGCAGATATCTGTTGTCAAACAGAGCCTTGTTGACACCAGTTAAAAAATCTACGCATAAATAAACCTTGTCACTTGGTTTTTTTACCGTAGCAATTAGCGATGTCCACTTTAAAGTTTCAACACGTTTTATTATGCCTTTTGACTCAAGCCATTCTAATTTTTCTTCGAAGAGACCTTGCATTGCATAAGGAATTTGCTGGCACGATGATTGTACTAGACATGAAATTACAGCACATACCCAGTTTGTTTGTGAATAAGGTAGGAAAACGTTCAAGAACGTTCTTTAGGTAAGCACAATGTTGCAGTTAAGTTCAGGATTCGGTCGGTCGAAATCAGCGGCGTGTCGGTTAATATGATTCACGTGCTCCATGATTGGAATTGACGGATCATAGCGGTAATTTTGTATTTCAATGCGGCGACGCGTGATAGAGATCTTGTCACGGAAGAGTTCCTTACGAATCCGATTGAGATGTTCCTGTGGCAGCTTGTTCAACACGAGACACGTCCGCATTTTAGACGGCAGACACGCTGCTCGCTGACAGTGTGAATTCCTGGCGAAGCAGCCATTTTGTGAACGGCTTTATACCTTCACCGGAACTGTACAGATATTTTTGTACACGCGCACTTAGATGGTTATACGTATCCAAATGCGCTGTCGAGGGAACGGTAGGTGTTTCCTAAGCAGTCTTTTGTTGAAGCTGGAACCGGAGAAGATCGTTTATCGCTATAGTGAGCGCTTCGAGTTGCCTCATCGGATCAGCCATTTTTGCACACACTTTTTCACAGAATTAGGGTCGCATCAAGATCCAAAGCAAGTCAGCAGCGCCAGTGTTGGGTTCTGAGTTATGCGTGTGTGCTGTGGACATGGAGGGATTGCACTTGAACTATCATGGTTAATTGTTAACGCACTTTATTCCTGATTACGCAAATTATAATGTAACCGTTGCCGACGCCATCTTAACTCAGGCCCTGCTGGAGTGTAAGTCCCGCGGGTACAGCGACATCTATGCTGGAGCGTACGATACCCAACAATACGTTTCCACATAGCGGCAAAATCGATTCGAATAACGAAAGGCGGTTTTAACAGTTAAGTTACGTGTAACGATTATTCAACGTGCACAAAAGCACGCGACTTCAAGAAGTGAAAAAAAAAGAACAACGCATAAACGCACATACAGTCGCATGTTCTTTGTGCTCGACATATAGACGTTATATATCCCGAACCAATTTGTATTTTTCTTTGTTATGAGAATTTTCGTTGAAATTACTTTTCCGTAAATACTTTACTGGTATTATGCGAATTTGTTCTAGATCGGGAGTTGTTAACCTTTTCTGTTCCACGAACCACATTCTCAAAGTGTGATTCTCATATATATAAACATAAATTAGGAATAAGAGATAATTTTCATTTCGAAAGCACGTGTCAGCACAAAAGCTGTTTGTTTATATCTATAAGCGGATGTTACGGACTTCCAAGGATTCCATGAACACTAGACTAAGAACTCATGTCCTAAATGCTTTATCAATATTGTACAATTTTTTAAATCCTGATAAAGATTTCACTTGCAGATCGAAAGGTCGTATTTTCATCTACATAAGTAAAACTCCTGACCGAATATGAAATTTAAAAATTTGAAGGAAAAGCCTAAATATGAGCAACCCGCGGGCTCGAATAACTCGACTGAAGTACTCATTCATGCCGGTTCCAGATTCGAATGCGTCGAATATCTCATCCTCGTACTCCAAGCGCGAATATCCGCGAGAGTTGAATGAACGACGTATGGATCGGCGAAAAACCACCTTGATTCGACTTTTCGAGCCTCTCTCTCTCTATCATATGATTTCTGTATGATCATAGATGCAAAATTCTATTGATATAACAACGTGGAAGTATTTTGCGATATCCAAATACCCTTCTGTACGATTATGAATGTCAATGTGAGACGTTTTGCTTCAAAAATTGATTGCTGTATACTGATCCGAATATACATTATAATTCCAAAGCTGTCATGTCTCAAAAATATACTTGCGTTTTACGTTCAACAAACGTACAATAAAATTTTGTTTCACCTCGAAAGAGCGATCACTTTCGACCCTTTTCTCTGCAAACTGCTGGTACGTGTACTACTGAAAACTCATACAGTCATACTTCATAATCGCTTTTCGGTCAGGCTTAGGATTAACCCTTACGCTACGGTTGAGTTAAATCCCGCCGCTGTACGCACATTCTACCACGATCGGCTTTTCCCCGATTTCAACCGTGCTTCCATCGCATCGACGGTATTTCTTGACTACAATGCAAACCGCTGGCAGTGTCACGAGTAATTCTCGTCACGGCAATTTTTGATCGAACGAATCCTATTACAAGATTGTAAAGAACATCCAGTGGGTAATAATCATGCATGCGATATGTATTCTGGTCACTTCTGTGTTGTTGTTTCTTAACTGTAGTAGGACATTCGGAGTCTGACTCGTGGTTTTTATGTTTAGGCGAGAAATTGTATCACGAATTTCATATGATATTAATAATAAGGAATTAAGCTTGGTATCGCTGTATTCACGGTAAGTTTCATGTTCAATGGCGACTTACCCGGGTAAAACAAACGCGTGTTTTTTATTTCTACCTAAGTAAAATAGGGGTGTGTTTTTATAGTCCGTAACGCTTTATAATAGATGTAATACAGTAATGTAAAAAAAAAAGGAAAGGAAAGGCTACACCCATTTCCACACTGCTGGCCTTTGCCAGGACGCTCCTATGCGCCCATAAGAGTTTCTGAACCCACGGATCGCGACCCTAATATTATGTCGCTTGGCATACTTAATCGATCATCAAATATTTTCAGCATAAAAATACAATCCACATAAACAAGACAATAAAATCAATTTTTATTCAAACAAATAAATTTATATCAAACCAAAATCATTGCTTCGAGTCAAATCGCGTCGCAAAAAATCAAAGAAACACGGCCATAAAAGCACGGTGATAATCAACACTGTCTCTAATACCAGCAAAACAAAATAAATTGTTATCCCTGTATATCCGTCATTCATATCCATCCCCCCATTGCCCTAAATCGCAAAACCAAATTCATTACTCGAGCTCGAATCGCCTCCAAAAAAATTCATAAAACACCCATAAAATCACCACGAAGCAATACTACACTTCGTATTCCCAAAACAAAATAAATCGCCATCCGCGTACGTCCATCATTCATATCCGTCCTCCTAGTGGTCCAGATCGCCCAACCAAAATCATTACTCGAACTCGAATCGCCTCCCAAGAAAATTCAAAAAGCACCACGAAGCGATACTACACTTCGTATTCCCAAAACAAAATAAATCGCCATCCGCGTACGTCCATCATTCACATCCATCCTCCTAGTGGTCCAGATCGCCCAACCAAATTCATTACTCGAACTCGAATCGCCTCCCAAGAAAATTCAAAAAGCACCACGAAGCGATACTACACTTCGTATTCCCAAAACAAAATAAATCGCCATCCGCGTACATCCATCATTCATATCCATCCTCCTAGTGGTCCAGATCGCCCAACCAAAATCATTACTCGAACTCGAATCGCCTCCCAAGAAAATTCAAAAAGCACCACGAAGCGATACTACACTTCGTATTCCCAAAACAAAATAAATCGCCATCCGCGTACGTCCATCATTCATATCCATCCTCCTAGTGGCCCAGATCGCGGAACCAAAACCATCGCTCCAGGTAGGAGGGTCACGGCTGAAAAGGGTTAAGAGACGCTGCGATAGGCAGAAAAGGGTGCTTACCTGCAGCTGCAGCTGCAGCGGCCGCGGCTGCAGCCGGGTACTGCCATAACGTGGGCGGCCATGCAGTGGTGGCCGCGGCCGTGGCGGCGGTCGCCGCGCTCGCCGCTGCGCCGATACTACCCAGCGTGGAATTCAGGCTGGAATTCAGGCTGGAATTCAGGCTCGAGCCGAGGGCCGCGTTCAGCGAGGGTGCCAGGGCTCCGGAGGGAATGGCGAGGTGGGCCGGACGGTCGTCCCCTCCAGGGCCACCGCAGTGCACGAGGGTCGCACCGCCTACCGCCATGGCCGTGCTGGAACCTGAGGAACAGGCCCAACCAACGCTTTTATTCCACCGAGGAGACATGCTGACGAAGCATCGCCCCGCTTTTTGGCCGCTTTTGTTAGAGCGCGCTGCGCTCCTTTGGGACCAGGCGCGCGAGGCGGCGCTTGGAAGTGTTACTGATTAAATTTGCGAGTGCTAAGATTGGCTGCTGGGAAAGCCGTTGTTCGTGATCTATGCGGGCTTTTGGATGGTTTTACAGAATCTACTGCCGGTTTGGGACTGTCTATGGGGATTGGATTGATGGTTGGTTAGGGCTGAGGGAGTTTGTGGTATGGTTACCGTGTGCCCACCACGGTTCATGGTAAAGTACAAGTGGTTTTATTAAGATCGATCTTTTTTATTGGGATGTAAATATTTTCGTGTGACGTGTAAAACGAAATCCGCGTGTGACGATGCTGTCGCGATCTTAGTAATATAGGAGGAACTTCAAATCGCCACATTTCTCTAACTGTTATATATATTAATAAATACCAGTTGGTACCTAGGATTGGACAAAGAAACTTTGCATGGGAAATTAAAGTAATAAGAGATATACGACACGTTGTATACATAATGCGGAAGATATTTATGAGGTATAGATATATCTATACGATCGTTGGAACGCATAATTGCGATAAACTCGACGTAACCTTCCTGGCGAGCCCTTATATCGGGGCAAGAAATCGGGAAATTAAATCTTCGCCCCTCGGGCCAGTGCGACCTTTTGCCTTATACCGGAGCCACATGGCTGTTTGTTCCTATTTCCATCGGGATTTCAATTTCCCGAAGTAGGGGCGCCCGAAAAATTCGCCAAATGCGAAGCACGACGACTTTCGATCAAACTCCAATTCCGGATAATACGTAGCCGTTTATCGAATTGCGCGATAATCTACTATCTCGATCGACCCTGAATTTAGGGAAAAAAAAAACCTTAACAACTACATTTATGCACGCTTTCGATGGAAGGTGGACCGTCATCATCGATGGATGCAGATGTACCACTGAATATGTTTTGAGATTAAATCTTAGTAGCAGTAATAGTGTTAAATCATTAAAACTGTAATAGCTGATATAAGAGAATTTAAAGATATTATTAAGTTAAGTCGCTCAGAATATATTTGCGATCACTCGACAAATGTCGATTGTTCTACGTAACATTTATGATATTAGATATATAGATATTATATATTAGTTATTAGATATCGAGTTGTGCTAACCGTGAGTTTTATGATCGTACAAATCAGGAGTACACATCGCGAAAAGAAAGATTCACGGATGATGATTTAAAGGGAAATCGCAGAGATGATGAATATAACTGATTCTCGAGTCCGTGGAATATCTATACGGGTCAAGAAATAATACACGTGCCCATTTGCAAGCGGCCTGGTTTATATTTAGGTAGCATTTTTAACGAACGCGCGGCTATTCTTTCTCGTAGGTATAAATATTTTACTTTAGAAACCAACACATGCGTCATGATCGGACTAAAACGAGAATAATCCGAAGCACGTACCCTCCCTACTTGCAGCTCATCCTTCCGTTCCTTCTATTTTTTTATCCAACCAAAAAGAAAACACTCGAGCGCAATTCTATAATTTACATCAGCTCCGTGAAAAAAAAAAGAAATTCTCTCCATGTGTGAAAACAATTAAAAAGGAAAAGAGGGTGCTTTTAAAGCCGAGAAAGCAGCGCGGTCTTGCTTTTAAAAAGCCTTTGAATACCAAAAAAAAAAAAAAGAGAGATGCATTCGAAACACCGAGGAGAAGGCACTTTTGCGTTTCAAAAACGTTTAAAAAATGCATTCCTCTCCGAGTCAGCCAATAGGAAGACACTGGCTTCCGCGTACATTACAGAGGGGCAAACAGTTCCGCAAAGTGGCGCTTGGCGATTATCAACCGCGACAATAATCACTCGCGCGTTTCCTCCGAACACCTGCCCCTTTTGATCCCAATCCATCGATTTTATCGAGGGCGCAGCCCATAAACCCATAAAATCGAGAACGGACGATCGCGATAGCACAGTAGACCAAAGTACTGTTCCACCATTGTGCGATAACAGCGAACAATGTCAGCCAAAAAGACGTCCTTGCTTTCGCCATTCATACTTCTCCATCCTCGATCATCTCTTTCTTAACACGGAAAATAAGTTTCTCAAAAAAGCATGTGATACAAAATCGCGCAGAAAAATACGCTTTCTGCGTTAAACCGAGGGGTAAGCCGAGAGTGAAGCGAGAGGAAGGTGGTTTTTTTCTTTCTGTCGCCTAAAAATCGTGTAAAAAAAGAGCTGGCTGTGTTTTTTGGGTCGATACGCTCTGCGGTCGCGTAAACGCTTTTGGTGCTCGTCTCGCAACCGCGCACCAAACTTTCATGGTTTTCGTAAAGCCACTCTGGGATTCGAAAGACGCTAAGTTAGTAAAGCTTTGCCGGTCCAAAGGCTTTTTCATTTCCATGGTAATCCACGAAGTACGGATTATACACGGATTTCCATGGATCGTGATATACTTCTTGCTGCACTCAGCTTGCGCGTGTTATTAAATGTCGCCGCGTTGCCGTCGGGCTTTTGTTTAGTTAAGCACTTTTCGAGCACCCTTGATTTGTCTTACTTTGACTTCACCACGATTACTTTAAACCCAAAGGATATACTGGAGAATCCTCGTAGCCATGAGGATGTATATTGTCCCACGGACTGTGCGTGTCGCAGTCATAAAAATTCGCTCTTACGCACTTTTTCCTAAATCATCTTGCTTCTAGTATTTTACGAGAGAAAGACGTGAAGGTGAAGGATATGAAATATTAGATGGGCGAATGAATATTTTCTCGAAGCACAGCGAACCGAGGCAACGAGAAACCAAAAACGATTCAACGGCTTAAATAATCTTCGCTGTCGCCAGTAACTTTCTGCGAGATACGGGGATGTAACTCGGCCATCGCGCTATCGGGCTGCATTTAAATATTAAATATCCCGGCTGTCAAGCTGGAGTGAGCGATATTTAACGGTTATCTCATCTGCGAGGGAAATAAATAGAAAGATACATCGTATCGGCGCGTTCTATTATGCATCATGGCGATCATCCATAATGGTCCTACGCCGAGGTCATCGGAGGGAAATCGGTTTCAAAATCATTTTACCGAATGCATTCGCGTGTAATAGCTTCTCGGGCGAGTTATTCATAATGTAAATATTGAATCGATATTAATTAACTACAAGCCATTATTTAATTCGTTGAGTATTCCGCGGTATACAAATTTAATACGTTCCGCCTGAGTACTGCTGAAATTAATGATCGATATCCATTTCCCAGCTTCACGTGCCGGATATTTACTCGTAATGCATTTTTCCACCGAGAAAGGAGGATATTCCAGGGCCGTTGCTCGCGCAGAGATAATTCCTACCCGGCTTTGGAGCGGCCGAATATAGATCCATCTTAATTGCGTCTAAAAGTGGCTCGAATCAGATTGCTTTCGAAACTTTTCCTAACGACCGAGCGTGTCACGTGACCGATATTTCCGCCCCTTGCCAGGAAACCGCGCCGATTTCGATGAAGCTGAATAGTGCACGTGGTAGGTGAAACCGTGGTTTCCGTGGAAACCCTATCATTAGATAGTCTCTCGGTTACGAGAATGATACGTTTAAGGCATGAAAGAAATCATGCTCCTCGATATGTTCGATGGAATTTATTAGGAATTTTGACATTTTTTTATCATGGATTCGCATCCTGTCGCTTTTTTTCTTAGGATATTTGATTGGCCCATTCGAAAGATTATTTGCCCGCCTCCTCGTGTGAAATGTATTGTGAACGTAAAGACCAGTAAATCCCCGAACAGTTCACTAAGTACATTTCGCCATGCGAATTCGTTAAAGAAACATTATCTAGCTCTTTCCGGATAATGAAAAAGTTCGTCAAATTTTTACGCGGAATATAATGCACGCAACGTCCATTCGCACATCATATTCGCTGCTTTATTCAGAAATATTCGCCCTGTCGACATACAGATTTCTCGCATTAAATTCACCCTATTGCAAATGGAATCCACCCTTTTGCAAAACAAATTCGTCCGTTTGCAAGTGGAATTCAACGTTTTGCTAAACAAATTCACCCGCTTGCGAATGGAATTCACCTTTTTGCCAATTAACTGGCAAGCGGGTGAATTTGTTGTGCAAAAGGGCGAACTCAGTGTGAGGAACAACCAACGCGCCATGGCGGAAATAAATTTCGCGCTGCACCCGTCCGTCTTGAGAAGAATAGCGCCGTAAGGTAACGAACCTCTCGCTGGCAACGTTTATCGATTATTTACCGGATTCTCGGTCTCCGGGTTATTGCGGTGCGACAAAGGCAAGCGTAATTTCTCGATAAAGACCATCGATCAGCGGCGGGGCGGCGCGGCCAGCGGATAATTGCGATATAGCAATCGAATCGCTTGGAAATTCGAAGCGGCGAGGCACGAGCGCAGAAAGGCACGCTTATTGCGTCTACGTGTCGCTACGTCAAAACGGCATTTATATTGTTTCCCATAAACCTCTTACGGTTCCTCCTTTGATACCTTTATATCGTATGCCAGCAATTAGCGCCTAATTGTGCCCCAATGCGTGTGCCGCTAATTGCATGGCATAAATACTGCTTATATCGTCGTCCGTCGTTACTGGAACGATCTCCCTCCTAGCCACGAGCACGATTATATTCCAAAGCGTGCACCCCTATTTGTATCATCTGCATAAGTGCGGTTCGTATCGTTGTCCGGTCGTTACCAATTTTGTCAGCGCCGTCTAGATTTCTAACGGCATCCTTCTTCACGCGGAATGCCTTTTCACTTCGGCCGCCGCGACGCAGTAACGAAGTGAAACGCGCACTCGCGCGCCGAACTTTCATCGCAAAGCATTGAATCGCGGGACACGCTTGTTTTTTTCCCCCTCGCACTTCTCGCCGTCATAACACACTGCGCAAGATTCGTACGCGACTACTCAAAAAGTATAAAGCGACATTTTGAAAACGGCGAGCTTTGAAAGGGAACTTGGACGAGAAATCGCACCATGCCATACTCGTGGCCACGAGTCCCGCTTAAAAACGCTTGCGTCAACTCGGGTCATGTTTCAAAAGTACTTATCCCACGGCGTGGTTTACGTCGAAATCGTATTCCTGAAGTGCCTATTTCAGCGAGAATAAATGGCGCTTTTTACGAATGCAAAATTTCGTAAGCTCGAAAAGCGGGTATACGGACGTAATGGTAGGAGATATCAATGAACCGAATGACGCTCCTGTAATTTTTAGCGTAAGCATTAAAGAGGACGGGGATGTTTAAAGTTGTAGCGTACTTTATCGCAAGCCTGCAGGATGATTAAGGTAAAATCGAATTTTCCCCCTTCCCCGATACGCGCCAAGTCCGCCAACCGATGTTGAGCTTCTCCTATCGAGGCAACGCGAGCAATTAAATCGCGTAATCGACGTGCCCGTTTGGAGACTCTAAAATGCAAAGAGACCTTATTTTTTTTAATACGCCCCGATAATAACCAGAACTGCTTGACTGTTTGCACGTCGAGGCAGGCGCAATCATGCGCTCGCATTCAATCTGCTCTTGATTCACGGCCGAGATTTCCGTTCGTTAAATTTGCACCGTAATCCGCGGCCTAACAATTCCGTCGTAATCAAAAAAGGACGATAGGTTGCCGATGGCGTGGCGTGAATCGATACACTTTACTGGACGCTCAGGGTAACGAAAAACGATGGTAAATCGCGGTACGCCGGAGCTCGTTAATCCATTATAGCCGACTGCTTTTAAATTTAGACACTCTGGCCATGCCTCAAGCCCTTTCCATCATGAGGAAATAGGAAAAGAAGGTCTTTAGCAAATTTTACTTCAGGACCTATTTCGATCGTTTGTCTTCGTTTCAGTGGCCTAATTTCTTCTTTGATACAATCGAGATTGCTAGTTTCATTTTTAACGATAGCCTCGATCTCTTTTCTTTAGCTAACGAATAACGATAGTGACCAACAAAGTTGAGTGTGTGCATACGGTTTCAGTGATGGTGACCGGGAAAATTGAGCGTATTTAATAAAAAAAAAATTGAACGCGATTTCATGCTCTTAAAGGGATATGAATGTTGGATATAAAAAATGGACTACTCGACAACCAAGAAGAAAGCTTTCGATCTACGATGATCCAGGAATCTGGAGTGTGAATCGAAGAAAAGCACGAGAATGAAACGGTATATTAAAACATTCAACTACGAGATAGAAGTTATGGATATCCATAGATATCTCGTAGTTTTTTTTCATCTTCGAAACGTCATAAGCGCCGCTGCAAAACTATTTCAACGGCTAATTAATATTGATTTTTAAAAAGTTCTGCTGTTTTCTTTAAAACAGACCGTTGCCACCCAGGGTGAGACGTCGTTAATTTTCTTGACAGCGAACGTGTTAAAGCGGCAGTGGTATGTAAGAAGAGTTAAATTTCCCTCGATCATCGCGGCGTTAACCGCGATGGCCCTTGGGGCGCTCGACCGGAACGTCTAAAAATCAGGAGCCAAGGCGCGAATCGCACGGACTCGCGCAAAAAATACGAGGCCAGTAACCTGCATGTTCCACGAAACACGGAATCCTCGAGATCCAAGATAGAATTCCCATCCCACGACGATCCAAACTAACTTTACGCCAAAGACCGAAGGAAACGATTTTAACCAAAAGTAATAAAATCAAAATTGCGTATATATGCAGTAAATTTGTGAGTTTATTAATTTGAAAACTCAAACGAGAGACAATACAACGAATTAGACGAGCATTTATAATGATATATTGAATTCTTAACGAATAGAACACGGATCACTAATTTCCTCTTATCACTTCCTCGATCAGGAACCACTGAACAACGTCCGTTCGTTTTTCTCACACACAACCCTGCTCTCTCTCCCACGAATCCATCTCCAATGTATCTCTCGTACATCTTCACGCCACGTGCATACGATGACACTGCACTCTGCTCGCGCGTACCACGCATGTAAGGATGCAAAGGGCGGTTGGAATCATTTTTGGAAGGCAAAGATCGGGGTCTGAGGCGGAAATAAAAAGTTCGAGGGTCGATTGGCCCAACGTTTCAGCGCTGCGCACAGCGCCGGCCTTTCGTTTAACGACCGCCATCGATCCGTAACGCGGACCGGTTGGCCGGAAAAGTATCGATACGCGGGACGACGCGGGAGAAGGGCGATTCAGGTTGCGCGAGTAGTCGATGATAACCGCTGGAATACCAGCAGGAAAATATCGTGGCTCGATGCTGCACTCCGTAGCTTTTTCTTTGCAAGAAAAGTTATGGAAAAAAAAAAACTATAGTCTAATGTCGTTTCCAAAAGTAGCCCCGATGTTCCTTTGGAAGCTTTTTGGTAGTCATTTTTTCGGTGTTGAATATAGACAATTGTTGGTTTAAAGTATTCTTTATTACTCCTCTTACCGTGAAGGTCAATGGAAGAAATTTGATTCGGTTCGGAAGCAAAAATTATTTTTAATTGCTCGTAAGAGAAGCAATAAAAAGTACCTGAGGTCGAAAAGAAGCTACAATGTCTTATATTAGGTTATCTCAAAGATATCTTTCGCTATTTATCGCGAAAGCTGCTGCTTTACCCGGCAATATTTATACAAATATGAAACCTGATCTGTGAAATGTTGGAATCTTTATGTTAAATGGATAAAATAATACAAAGCACATATGTTGCGTACCTGTTATTTCCTTATAAAACCGAAGAAACTCTTTGGAAAACCTAATAGCCACATCAGGAATGCTGGTCGGAAAATGTTTATTGCTAGATGCAGAATTCCGTAGTGTTTTCCTCGCGACCAAAGTTCGCGCAGAAGAAAAACTTTATAATGTCCGATATAACCGGATGCCAGACAGAAAGTGTTACGAGTTGTTGCATAATTCCATACTTTTTTCGTTTCTAACGGGAGTTTTTGCGATCAGATTTGTGCAACGTTTCGTGCACCGTGAGAGAACTTCCGATTCGTAATAATAATATGCTGAAGTTTATTTGGCGCAAAAAGTCAATTGCGTAAAGCGCACAATTGCACAATTTAGTTCTTACAATGATAAACTTCGACGCGCTAACTCCATTATTTCACTCCTGCTCTTTCAAGTCTTCTACAAAGCTTTCGATCTCAATATTTCCTTTCAATATTTCCCTTCAATATTTCCTTCAGCTACGACTTCAAAATATATTCTTGAAGGTACGAATAAACACGAGCAGAGTACCAAAGAATTATCGTACGATTAAATCCTTCGACAATAGTCCTCCTATACCGATAGACGAGTAGAAAAGTTTCAAATCCCTTCTAATGGATATTCTCGAGAGAGTTCGGATGATCGGTAAGTGGCGGATCGAAGAAGAATATCGTACGATTAACCCTTCCGCCATGAATGACCACTGAATCGAACGTCCGTATAGGCATCCCCCAACCCTTTCTCTCACTGATCGTACGCTCGTCTATAGGGTGATCAGTAAGTCCTGGATCGGAGAATAGTATCGTACGATTACCCGTTTCGCCGTGAATGGCCAATGAATTGGACGTCTGCAGAGGTATCCCTGAGATTAAGCATCTACGGCAATATTCCTATTACAAAGGACAATTATCCTAGATATCCTCGGTGATATCCCCGCTACAAATTGCCGTTGGAGCGAGTATATCCCTGCTACAAATGACCAATGTAATATACGAGCGATGTGGTGGATGTCCAAGAATGTGCCCCAGCTATAAACAACCGAGCTAATGTAATAGAACGTTGTTACTACAGATTACCATTGGAATAAAAAAGTATGTCTCCGCCTCTGGCAAATACGCTAGTAAATCCTCGCAGTGCTGTCCTCGTGTTATGACCGCTATTAATAGTATCAATGGAGTACAATTTTACGTCAAAATCTTTGGTCGTAATATGTAGTATACATAACCTTCAATTATTTGAGCCACACTACGGTAGTCAAAATGGTCAGTATTCTACGCAAAAATATCGATTTGGTCGACTGAATTTTGAACTCTAGGAAACCAGGTGGAGAATGAAAATGTAAAATGTGCGAGTAAGTTGCTCGTAAAGACCACGAATAACTGATCGTACTGCGTAGTGTCGAACCAGATCTAAATTTCGTTAGTTCGCGCAATGAACATTTTGTCTTTTCCAAACATGTATATGTAAGGACGACAACAATGGAACTCTATAGGTAAATACATTCAAACGACCAACCATGGTAACCATGGTAACAGCATCCAAACAACTACTCGCGGAACGTGAGACATATATAAAACATCGTGAAAAATATATAAAGAATGTATTTGTGAACCGTCGATCGTCCAAAATTTCATCGAGACCCTAATTGTGCTCGCTTTTGTCGTTTATCGAATTATCCGAGTTTCCGCGAGCAGATTTACGACAGAATACGGAAAACGCGGATTGCACCGGGCGATTCGATCGAAACATGCGGAACGAGGATCCTAACCCTCGAAGAACGGAAGAGGAATTTCCAAAGAATTCCGGCAGCCCTTCACCGACCCTTGTTAATATTCCGTCCAGATGTTTCAGCCGCTTCAGGAATGCCGATGGCAGCGCGACGGCTCAAATGAAAACAGCCGTGTATCGGGTACCGTTTATTCTGGTTATACGTCCGTGGCGAAATTTATCCAATCCCATCGAGGAGGGGGAGTGACAACGTATTCGGCGCGTTCTGTCGCGTGTAAAACGAAATTACGGCCAATTACAGGGGATAACGCGCGTTATGCCTTCTGTAGACTCAAGTACGGCGGACGAGAATAGAATTTTACAGCGCGACTCGAAGCGGGCGAGATTACTTCCTCGTGGAGGAGAGGAATGCGAATTGCGTGTTCTCGAAATTTCGGACGATCGATCTTTAAAGTATCCTCTGAAAGCCAGCTTTGGAATGGCGCGCCTTGTTAATCTTGAATATTACGCGGTTTTGGCTTCGAAGCGTGCCGGAGAAATGATTTTCCAAGGTAAGCAAGTAGAATTGGAGCTACGATATTTTGTGGCGCGGACACATAGATCGAAGTGGCAAAGCTTGTCGCGTGTCATCGAATTACTTTAATGTACATCGTAAAAACTATTTATGTACGTTATACGCGGAGAATATGGCAGTAGCAATGAGCGCATGTATGTTTTAGGTAGTTAAACAATGATCGAAGCGCGCGCGTGAGAGTATTGGAGGATCCAGAATAAACTCCACGCGATGGAGGGAAATAAATAAAACGTAGCTCGCGAGGGAACGCGAGGAAATAAATGTAGCTGTAACTAAATGCACTTTGTAGAGAAACAGATTTATACGCCGGTGGAGAAGTGCGCCACATCCTGAGCTCCATTCAGAGGAATCAAACGCGGATGTCTACGTTGGAAATATAATCCGATATGAAATCGAATCATGTCAAGGGGCCGTATCGAAGAAAAATACTGTATAAACGAGTAATGCGTGCCTTCGAGAGAACAGGTTAGAGTGGGAAGACAAATCAAATGAAATGGAAAAACAGTCCGCAGGATTGCTGCCAAATACAACAAAAGGGGTTCTCCTCGTACCACTCCCATTCCGCGCTGCGTTTCATTAGCGCTTTGCCAATGATGTCACGCGAAAAACTTGTCGTTTTGATAAGAACGCTTTAAATAGAAATTACAGAGCTTTGTGGTAGCTGATACGTCGCTTATCCAAGTCAAATACTCCGTTTTCCTTCGCGACTCAATGGACTTGAAAGAATTGCCGCGTTATCAATTTTGACAGTCATTCGCAAATGAGGAAATCATATCGGCTGTTTTTATCCACAGGTTTCGTTACAAATTTTGATGCCGATTTGTAATACTTGTCCACTGAGTTTTAACAATTATACAAACAACAAATAAGTGTTTTATTTGAATAAGCGAGACACTCGCGATATTAAGCGCAGCTATCACGTTTACTAACCAAAACATTACTCTTACTAACCGAAACATATAGCGTCCAAAAGATAGAACGACCATTTCGCTCTCAGTATTTTCAATGTCGAACGTATTTTTGTACGCTTCCTAAATCGTGAAACGGAGGGTTAAGATGAAATTCGCGCCCAGAGCGACCAGAAACTCCACGCGGGCGTGTAAATAACGATTTACATATCGACAGGACGCAGCTGCACCGAGGGCCATTATTTGCGCATTTATTTTCGCGCATTGCGTCGGAAATAACGTCTAAACGATAGAAAAACAATATTAGATATTACGTTTGCGTACGAGGTTATAAAAGAAACAATATCTTATCCTAAAATCATTGAGCTGCTCTCTTTAAATGCGCTTTCGAGCTACTTTCTAAGTTACCTCTATCGCACACAGAGTCTCATCGTACGATATATGACCACATTAAATCGACGCAGACTATATTAAACTCAATGCAACCAAACATTCATCCTTTTGGTCGATCACTCACATCTTTAAAGCGTACTTTAAAATATATTTCGCAACCTTCCCTGTCCTTTTCTATTTTTATTAATTATCCTTACCAACAATTTTGCCATACTTCGCCTTTTCCTTTAATCCTCCAATTATCACTGGCAAGGGCTTCCTTACTCCGTCAATAAAATGATTGTAAGAAACATGGCCAAAGTTGCTCGGATCAAAATGCTCGCGGCAGCAATCATCGAGAGCGTATTCCATCCGCGGAACCTGCGTCGCGCCTTTGATACGCAATAATGCTCAGGGTCGACCACATTCGCGTGTATAAAACCAGCCGGAGAAAAACTCATTCTAGGCTAATTACTTTTCACGTCTGCTCGACAACATCGGCATTGTTCCGCGTCCTTTCGCAACCGCCAACGGGGGGAAAAGCTGCTGTGAGGGCAACGTGGAATGTTCCGCGGGGATGTAAAGTACACGTTAGGCCGAGAAATTGTAATGAGGGATCGAGGCGTCGCGTTTGTAAAACGACGGTGCGCGAAAGGAGCATTAGGGATTCGAGATGGCAAGATATATTAGCAGGCGAGTAACGTCAGATATTTGGCTTTACAAACACCCGTCGTTAAGACACCGCGGACCGAGAGAGGCGCTGGGAATTCTCGGTTGAAGTTGTCTCGCCGGTAGACCGAAACCAAGCCCTCTTCCTCCGGACTTTCACGACAGCCTTCGGTGCGCGGAACGACAAAAAGCGTCTCTAATGGCGAGCCTGGTGAGATTATCGATAGCAATATTGTCAATAAGAGCGCCTATTGTTTGGCAACAATAACGCGCGATCGCTTATCTTCGCACATTTTTGACATCGTCACTTCGTACAAGATTTTTACCAAGTCCTGTAATCTGTTTTCCACTGCACTCGTACATAATAGACTATCGAAAAGTCTTTCTTACGAGTATTATCCGCAAAATACTTCGCTGCTTGTAAATAAGCTGGTTGTACTTGTTGCACTCCTCATTCTAAGATCCAATATACAACCTTGTAAACAAACCTCTCATGAGCGATAGATTTTGCGAAAAGTAGCGATTCTTTGTCTAGGAGATGTATTTGTACAGAAGGTAATTGCTCGATTACGAAAGCGATAGTCCATGACTGTAGTCGTTGCTTTTTCCATTTTACGAACACTCGACGTCTCCTCCTTCGATCATCGACATTTCTGAGGCGAAGGCGTTCGCGGAAAAAGCTAGAATAATAGTGCGATCGCGAGCTTACCCAGATTGTCCGGCTGGAAGTGATGATAACTCGCGTGGTGCGAAGTGTGATGACTCAGGGAGACATTGCGCATCGAAGTCGAGGTTTCCTGATGCTGCAATCTCTGCCTCGCCACGGCAATGCCGACCGGTATACCGGCCGCTCCTGCATTCGACACGACGATACCTGGAACGGAGCATAAATGCGCGGGTTAACATTCAGCATCGACTTGAGCGCTGGAGCTAGGAGCTATTATGCCGTCTTATCTAAATATAATATTTATATATCTGTATAGGTGTTCCTGTGTTTCAAGGAATAGTTTCGAGGAACTTTCTGATTCAGGTACTTGATAGCGCGAAATTTTCTTCACTATCGCCAACGTATGAAAAATGATTCACATTGAATTAATGTTTTCCACGCGCCAGTGGTGCATTAATATTTATATTATTAATATTTATATTGTTAGTATAATATTATTTTTGTTATTATTATTATTTGTCCGATGTGAAAGATTACTAATTGAATTTGTATACTCGTAATATTTATATGTTTATAAAGAAATTCGAGTATCAGAGGAAAACGAGAAAATCCGTTTAGTCGTTTATATTTCGCACCGCAATGATGGAACGTCTAAAAAAAAAATGCGGAATCATAAACTTGGGAAATCCTTACAAAAAGTGTCGGAGCGATTATGTCGATCGATTTCTGCCGTTTTAAATCGTATCAGACGTGAGAGTCAATTTCCTGACAGACGTTCTTCGTCGGATCTGATTTCAAAGACTTTTCGTTCATGAACCGTGAACTGCGCGAACGCTAATTACCGCGAATTTTAATTGAATTTTCTGTACATTTCCCTTAGTATAGATAGTGATCGTATTACAGAAAAAGTGCTAAGTGGAGAATGCTGCGAAGGTTACCACACGATTAGAAAAGCGGAAAAGTTCCTTTTCATAATTTTAGATCAAACACGATATTACTCATTTGAATAAACAGGAATGTTAAATAAATATAACATTCGTGTTTTTTACGCGGGCTTAAATGTAATAAGTGTATGTTCAATGAAAAATGATTTTTCTTCGCAATACACTTAAATTCGGTATCCCTTAAAGATTAATATTCTCATAAATCGGCGAAAATATCTACGTGCACAAACTAAGCGCTATATTATCTAAGCGATAAACATACTCATTTGACGCGTCGAAAAAAATTCTGTACCTTATCGAGGAATTTAATATTCCGGATAACCGCGGCAAAATCTAACATCAAAAATCGCTGACGCGCCAAAATAGCGGCCCTGCGTTTCGAGGAATTTTCTACAATCGCACGTAAAACTGCGAAGCGCGAATATCGAGGCTCGCATTCCAATTTCAAGTTTCTCGAATTTCTTCCGCGCCGCGGAAACGCCGGCTTCTGCACATTGTACGCACGCACTTTTCATTTGTCGCTCGACAATCGCGGCTCCGATCGAAGAAGACGCTGAACGATGCAATAACAATTTTAAGGCAAGGCCTCGAAACTCGTGACACGTGGAAAGGGAAGTTCCAAAAGACGAACAAAAATCGAAGATGAATTTTGTTCATTTTTGTGCTCTCGTCTGGTCTTTCTGTTCGTCGAAATGATGAATGTCGACATTAAGAACCCAGATACGATTTAATGAGTCGGAGTTGATTTTACAAAATGCATTCTAGATTTGGTAATGATAACTGCAGTCATCGTGCAATACTGCACTGCCTTATACTTTTGGACGAAAATTTTGGTGTCTAGGAAATGTGAGAGTTACTATGATGCAGAAAAAAAAACGGGGCAAAGAAACGGAGCGGTATGAGCGATACGAGATAATTATAGGCGACTCCGCCTTCCCACAATTATTCCCGACTATTGTGCTTCGCCTCGATTATCTTCGCTCTAGCAATTAGGCGAGTTCTTTAATATACATGCGATCTCCATTCTCGATACCATCGTGAAATTACAGAATTACCCGCGCAACGCCTTTATTGAAAAAGTATGTAATTTGCACCATTACCATTTTCTTACGGTCTAAAATGAAAATACGATTAGGAATTAAGATCTTTATACGAATGCCTTAAACGCCGAAAAAAACCAGCTTCGTTGATTTTCGTCGACCGAGCATACGATAATAATTACTCCAGTATAGCATATGACTGATTGTAAATATAAATCTATATATTTGGTCATTTCGATGGCCGGGAAATTTTATGTAAAAATCTACGCAGAATGGATCACGTTGATTTCCGCGATGTTCAACATCGATGATCATCGTCCATTACATTAAAATAATAATGGAGCATTATCACAACTACTGAAATAAATATTATTCAGAGTACGTATCGTATTATTCCATATTATTCGATGCCACTTTGCATTATATCGCACCAACCATCCTCGTTACTGCAGTTTGATTATTCGTTACCTCGTCAATAACCGCATTTATTAATCCACACATATTAATTTGCGTATGGTTTCGAGGTAAGTACTCAATACGGTTATTCAATATAATTAACGATACCAATTAAATCTTCAACCAAATCCACGGTTCGTATCAATTTCCGCGGAAGAAAAGGATACCTGCAAATTTGTAACATAACGAACACTAATAGTCGAATCATTAAACGCTCATGCTGATCATACAAAAAGACCAACAATCCACCATCGCCTATCCCTTGCAGCTTGACCACATGTACATAGACAACATTTACACGATTAACATAAAAAAAGGACATTCACCATCGTTCGTACTCCACACGATCCAAGGCTGTCGCAAAATAACTTCCAACCCTATTACAACAAGAACGACGAAAAAACGCGCGAATAAGAACCAAGAAACACCGAGAAACACTTCGATGACCGACACTCGCGCCGTGGACAAAGAAGATGGAAGAAGAGGAGTCATCGCTTCGCTCAACGACAAAAGCGCGGACCATGATTACAGCGTAGCTCAATCATCTTACGAGGAGAACGGTGAGAAGTGCACGCAAACCGGGAAATACTTCGATCGCAGACACGGTTAAGAAGGCTGAGAAAAGCAGATGGAGGAAGAGTCATCGGTCAGCGATGAAAGCGCGGAGCACGATAGCGAGCGTAACTCGTTTGTTTTACATCGAGAATGGCGAAAAATGCATGAAAACCGGGAAGCACTTTGATCGCGGACAGCAGCGGCGCGGCTGGAGGAGGAAGGAACAAAAGTCGATGGCGCAGTCAATGGCAGGGCCGCAGACAGAGCCTTCTCGGGGCTGGCACAGACTTTGGTTACCCCGCCGCTACCAATTGAGTCCTCGCGGCGGCCGCGCTCTTTCACGCTCCGCGCCGGGCGCCTCGTTATGCCGCGATACTCGCATGACGTAACACGCGCCGATGAGCGTGGGTGTAGAGGTGCCGCGGTGCAGATGCGGGAGGTCGACACTCTTTCGAGCCACGCCTTATGTTTGCGTCGCCATGCGTGCCACGCACCTCCTACTTAACAAGGCCCGATTCTCTCTCCCTCCCTCGGCCCTCCTCCCTCCAGGCCCTCTCCCTCGCCCCCTTTTCCATCCCAGACACCAGCCCTCCACCTCCCGCCTTTTCCACTCTCTCTCTCTCTCTCTCTCTCTCTCCTTTCCTCTCTCTCTCTCTCTCTCTCTCTCTTTTTTCCCTTTTATTTCCTCCTTTCCACCACCGCCGCTTTCCCTTCCGCCGACACACAACCCCTTCCCACTTTTTCGCCCTCTTTGGCCGCAGTCATCGTCCTCCTACCTGCCTCCCCCTAACTCTCCTCCTCCTCCTCCTCCACAGTCATCCACCCACGCCGATTTTCCTCCCTTTTTCGACGCCCTGCACGCCAAGGCGCGCGAAAGGCGTCGGCGTGGCCGCGTGTCGGCGGCCTGCAAAGAGATGTTTGGAACCTTGCGGGGATTCGGCGAGGAGTTGCGCGCGGTGAAATCGGCACGAGGCGCGTGCACCCTTGTTGCCTTTGTGATGCTTCTACTCTCTCTCTCTCTCTGTGTGTGTGTGTAATACGGTGGTACTTCGACTTGCGAGCCGTCTTATGTATGCTCGAAGCAGGGTTTTCCGTACGTATCGACCTCTGGATAGGAATTTAGTTTGAAGATGTAGCGCATATGCGTGAGTGATTTGTCATTATGTATATGTTATTATATATATGCGCATGTATGTAATGATTCGAGCAGAAACTTTCGAGATTGAGAATGGATGGATTGGTTTATCCTAGGGTATGATGAAGAAGTGGATTTTCAGATGCGAACTTTGGATTGGAATGAATTAGGTACGTGAGTCGAGGCACGACTGCGATAGCCAGGATGTATTCTAGCGTACTGTTTATGTGCTTCGATGGAATCTTGTTCGATTCCTTTCTACCTTTTGCATATGTAGAATATTCGAAATCAAATTGCTAAGCTCTTTATGTTGTATCGTTTTGGAATAAATCAGACGGTTGAACGCTCGTAGAATCCTACTGTAGAGCGATCGATCGCTAGTCTGTAAGAAGATACATCCGATATAAACTATGCGTCTAAACAAGGTAATCATATCTTCGTGATAAAGACACTTGTAACTCCACAACCTGTGAATAGCGGTATTTTTAAATAGCCGACTTAGCGCTTTATCTAGCTGGGCGTTCTTTGCACGCCTCCATCTCCCATTTCAGACAATCCATATCGATATAAACCGAGCGCACTTTGGAACCAGCCTCGATATTAATCTTTCGAGCGTGCTCTGCTAAGGCACGTTACTCGTGTCCATCCTTATCGTTAATAACCGAACGATCATTTCGAATAACGAATAGAGCTGAGCGCTGCAACGAGAATTCCGTAATCTATAGAAAACTATAAAAGTCAAGGACGCGAAATAATCTAAAACCATCCACACTCCTTGCATTGTGGTGTTAATTTAGAAATCTATTAACATTCCATGATGTGATACTTCTAATCTTCTTGCGCAGTAAATGAAAGTAGATGGCGTGGTCCTGAGCACTGAAAAATTTCAGATGCACGAGAGAAGGATAACGGATTAGGTTCTTATGAAGTTTCAGCTCTTTCGTGGATCCTCTTCAGGTATATTTAAAAGCTAAATGATACTAACAAAGGTGTAAAACAAAATGATTCTACTGTTGTACGTCGAACATTAATAATAAATATCTAGAAATAAACTTGCGTGGACTGAGCTAGGCGACTAAGAAATTCGGCGCAAAGGTCTATATCGTACAGTTTATTACAATAGTACGTTTATAGACGACTATCCTGATTAAAACACTATCGATATTCATCCGACGTGGTTTAAAACGATGGGTATTATACGTGAGCAATAAAATGAAAATGTACAGCAATGACTATGAGGGTCCGTCCATAAGTACCCTTGTTTGAGAACAGGTTGCGTTGCCGAAGAAAGTCCGCATAACTGCCATCCGTCAAACGACACCGTACAAAATTTCAGACCGATTCGTAGGTTAGTTTTTACTCGGCAGCCAGCCCTATCACGCGCCTCTCGATAAAATGGAAAAACGGCGATTAACTCGTATCAACGTCCCTCCGGCGAGTAAAACACCGAGCACCAAGGCGATTTGACATTAACGCTCGACAATGAATTCGAGGTTGAACGAAGAGCGAGTTTCGCAGCTGCCGCTGTCTCTCGTCTCTCCGTCCTTCTCCGCATCGTCCCCTCTCCGTCATCGATGCCGCCACCTTCCTCCACCCAAGATTCCCCCGCTGGCAAGAAGTGTCGCATGTTCTTTGCCCCTTTTTTTGGCCCTTCCGCCGCATCCGACGCTCGTCCGCCGTGTCGTCTTGCTTTTTTACCTTCTGCCCCCTTTTTGCTCGCCCCTTTGTCCGGCTTTCCTCCTCCCCCGGCGAAACTCCCGCGGCACTTTGGTTCATTAAGTTACCACTGTTTTGTTTACGTATCACGTGCCTTCCCTCTTTCTCACTTTCCCTCTCACTCTCTCTCTCTTTCTCTCTCTCTATCGGTCTCCTGCGTTCCTTGCACGTTGAATGGGATGCTTCTTTCCCTCCTTTTCCCGCGCTCTCCATCGTACTTGCTCGGTCCATTCACCGAAGGTCCTCGTTATACGCGCCGGTAATTATAAAAGTGGTGCTAACAAGGGACATCCGCGAAATGTCCGGCGCGTGCTTTGAGCACATTTCGCAGATTTGTGGAAGAGTCGGGGGTAAGAGACGCGCGTTTATATTTTTTATCGACGATACGTAAGGGGACTGGATGTCGAAGGCTAGGTCTCGAGATTCTTGATACTCTCTGGATGGATATCTTGGGAAGTATTGCAGATGTAAGAGGAACTTGGAACTTGGGATGGTTTTATGATTTTTAATGTAGTACAGTTAGTATAGTTTAATATAGTACATTTTAATAGTACAGTGATTCGTTATGGAGAAGAATATGGGTGAATTGAAGATACTCCTTCCTGCTGCAATTCGCGTATATTTACAACTCGGCTCCTTCATTCTCAGACATTTGTTTCGTGATATTTTAATTGCACGAAGGTTTTTCTGCTTTTCTTTCATTCATACTTTAAATTCTCATGGACGCTCAATTTCTGGCACGAATACTCCGTCCTCCATCGATTCTCATCCCCTTTTCGTCCGACATTGGCCCTCGCTCGACGCGCTTTAAAGTCCCACCTTGTAAACTTCGTTCTGTCGATCCTCGTAGAGAATCATTTTCAACGCCGATATTTCGTTTCCGCGAAACTATTCCTCCTCCGAACTCCTTCTCGCACCCGACTTCGTGCTCGTTTCCCATCTCCTATCCTCTTTCCTCCACCAGCCACGTCCTCCTTTCTCCTCGTTTTCTCTCTCCGCGCTCGCTCTATCCCTTTGTACCGACGCTTCGCGCCTCCCCGCCGGCCTGTCCTTGTCTTCGCCCAAAAGTTTATGCGACACTGACCTACCCTATTTTTAGCCGCGGCTCCGCGAGCGCCAAAAGTATCTTTCGAAACTGAACTCCGCGATTAAGGTCGTTAGGAGGAGTGGGAAAGAGAAAGAAGGATAAGAACGTCAAGGCCCGTGCTCTACGAACTTCCAAGTTTTTTTTTATCATCCCCCTTGGCCGCCCACAGGTGGAAATATCGGCTTTCCGGTCGTTGCTACGAATACCTCGTGCGGATTTTCGATAATGCAATTTGTACGCCTGCAAACGCGTCTTATTTTTCTAAAATGCCTTTTCGTAGAGCTTCTCGATATAAGCCTCTACGGCATGCTTTGGCGAATATTAAGGGAGGCAAATAATTATAACGATGTGGAATCACGGTGAGAAAGTGATACGTTAATTCCTAAAAACGTTATCACATCGAGAAACTCAGAAATGGTGAATGTACGTTATTTAATCGCGAAGTTTCATGAAGCTTACGTTGCCTGTATTGCAAGTTTTTTCCTCGAATATCCTATATAAATTTTAAACAAAGAACTTACAATACAGGAATCGTTAGTTTTATAAAACGGACTCATAGCTATTTAAATATCGCGATGTTATTATCGACGATCGAAAAGTGAACTCGACATACCATCTCTGACTTTTCGACTTTAAAATTCGAATAAAAAAGGACTTAGATACTCTTCAAGATTAACAATAATCCTGCTTATCGATAAACAGTACTTTTCAATATTAAAATATTACACGGCACAGAGTCATCGCTCAATTCGAGTGGCCAAAGAGCCGCGTTTTGCCAGCCTCCCTCAGTTAGATCGACGCGACCGAAACTCCGTAAGGGGGCTCGCCTCGCAAAGAAGAAAAAACAGAGACACCTCGAGTAATAAAATATCGATCATCGGAGTTAACAGGAGCGGAAGACGATGGAACGCCCGATGCTCTCTTGGTCTCCTTTCGAAGTTACGTGGTCAAAGCGGCGGCGCACACGTACGGCTTTTTCCATGAATCCACGCACACGAGCCCCGCCGATTCTCCAAGGGTCCTCGAGAAGGGCTCCACTCGAAACCCGAGCTCCCATTGGCTGAGCGCGGTTAACATTCAGCCCCCTTTCAGCCCTCGCCTTCCTCCCCGTGGCTGGCCCCTCTGCCCTCGGTGCAAGAAATTAATCGGTCTACCCGAGACTTTAATCCTTTGCGGTCCACGACATTTTATCTGCTTCGCGCCAGCCAACTAACGTTGCAGCTTGGATTTCAAGCCCTGCTTCGAATTATCTTTATCTTGTTTTTGGTCGTGTTTTTTTTCAATTTCAAGTTGTCCTGTGAAGGTATGGTTTGATGCTGGATGGGTAGAGGGGTTTTTTAGAGGGGGGCTCTCGTGGTGGGAGTTGATAGGCGGATATGGAAAATAGTCGAGTGGGTCGATAAGCGAGGAGTACGGTGTCGAGATATATTCGACATAGCGGGGAATTAAGTTGGCGATGTACGAATTACTCGGCACAGTTCGTTTGAAACACGCGGATGTAACACTAGAACTACCAGCCGCTTTCTGGGCATATTTAAAACACCGCGTACATGTTTTAAAAAGGGGGAGAGTAAAAGGAGATTTCAGTAAATCAGAATGATGATCCAAATACTGCATGAAAATCATGGGAAATCTCAAAAAATGCATCGTTGTAAAGGACTACGATTTTTTAAAGGAACGACTCGTTAAAGGAAGGTCGTTTTGACTGGTTTGGTAGTTCTAGTGTTAAAGGTACGATAGGTGATTGGAGAGAAATTCGGATTTCGTGGTGATGTATTTGAGTTTGGAATCGCGATCTATTGCCTCTGGATAATTTTAATAATCCACACGTTACATGAATACTATATGATACTATTAATTAACCACGTCTAGGAATTAAGTTGACAAACCGACATACTAAGACCAGTTATAAGAAGTTATGATGATTGTGAAGACAGAGATTCGCACACCTTGCCTTTGGATTTATTCTTCAAATCTCACACATCGCTTATGAATTATTTTCATAAGATTTAATACACACTGTACTTAGTATTTCAAGTACATCGTAAAAATTATTGATTCTATACTAGAGACCTTAGTTACCTCGTCGATTCTAAGTCTCGTATGCACACGCCTTTTATCTATATCAAAAGAAGTGAGACGATCGAATTTCGTAAACCACAAGGTACAAGTCGCCGCGAATGATACGCGCAATACACGAAACTCAAAGCAGTCTTAGGCGTCGCAGACTTTGAGCACTCTGAAACACCATGAACTCCAAACAATATTAAATACCGTGGACTCTGTCTCAAACACTGTAGAATCGGTAGAGTCTCAAATACAATGGACTTCAAACGGTCAGTTTATGTTTCACGTCGCGTGTATATCTCCATTAACCTTTCTCTCTATAAAGCACCTCGAAATTCTAAATTCTACGCAACCTATAACACTATGACCGATTATTTAAACGCGTCGATCGAAAGGAGACAATTCGATCGAATGTAAGGCTCCATAAAAATGCACACCGTCGACAGAAGTGTACGTATATTTTCGCAATTTAAACGCGACCATATTTGATTTCGGATCGTTTAATTCGCATCCTTCAGTGTAAACAATTGTATATTTCTCTCACGGGTCAAATGTAAACGAAATATACTTGCGAGGACCGAAATAGGAAATGCGCCCTGCAAATTTGCCAATGATGGAACGAGGTCGGCCCGTTATATATGTGCAATGTGTATTCCGGTACGAGAATGGCTATTTATTCCTGCAGATAATTACTGATTGATTAGAATTATGCGGGTGAAAAGCGGTTAAACACTTTTCACTGGATATCAGACATCGAGGACTCTACAGTCGAGTAATAATGAAACTTCATATACATGATGAATGAAAGTTTCCCTTGGAAAGTGCTGCTACTACCGAGGATAATTAGAGGAAAAATTGTTGCATTATCAGGATTAAAACATCGTTTTAAGTAGCGTGATTTCAAAATCAGTTTGGACAGCGCTATTTTGTTAATCCTTGTCCACCACGGTTGCCTTAAAACGTGGCGTACAGAAGTTATATAAACAGGATTACTAAAGATACGATTTTTGACGCTTCTGATATATTATAAACTACCTTAGATATTCGTTTCGAAAATAACTTCTTTCTAAAAAATTCGTTTATAACTAGAGTATGGATATGGAAAACGCCACGTAAAATCCACAAGCATCACCGTCGACGAATAAACTCCGTTTTTTTTTTTTGTCGAAACTTTGTTCCCAACAAACCCAGCCGCAAAAACATTCTTTAGACTTTAGACATTGCATGCGACAGTGCAGTGCAAAAAATCCGCGGAACATAAAAAAAAAACTGCAATTCCGTTGAAAAATGTTTCGACCCTAGAATATCGTTTTGAATATCGCGTACGGTGATCGAGGACGAAGTCCAAATGTGAAATTATGACGCGTATCGATCAATGTATAAAAACAGAAATTTAGTTAATTGAAGGTGGAACAAAAATATATAAAAAAAAAAAAGGTCAATATTATACCTGCACACGGGGATGTCAAAATAGAGAAAAGAATGATAAACTTCCAGTCATACGTTTCGCTCACCAAAATGTAACGTTTCAAATTGAAATTATTTCATCGGGCACGAGGAATTTTTGAAATTTTGCTCCAAAGATGAACACGCACCGGTGTTCGAAACGTGGACATTTTCCAATGAAATTCGTAGCGCATGGTGATTTTTCAAATTATTATTCCTTGCTCTATTTCGATATCCTCCTCGCGCCCTATACTATTTGCCCTTTTTTATATTTATATTCCAACTTTAATTTCTAACTTTTCAGGTAAATTTCTATTTTTATAATTTCACGTCCATTTGACGTATCGAGCAATCGTTCGTCTATTTATTTCGAATTAGCGAGAGAGTCTAAAATTCGGTGCGCTTGTCCATCGATTAGAGAAAGGTTTTCTACGATAGCACATGTCAGCCGGTTCGCGCGGTTTAAGCGCGAAAGGACGAGGAATAAAGCGCGACCCGGAATATTGGCCAATTAAAGTGCTCGCCCATATTCCCCACGTCGCATGGCTTGCAGCGGATTATGGGGGCTCGGACGCCTGCATAAAGGCGCGGTTAGACCTTTTCGCAATGTCGATAAAGGCCACAGACTTAACCTTACGTAACAAAAGACGAGGCCAGACCAGAACTCGCGTCCAAACCATGCAGACCTTTTTTTACACGACTGTCGGGAGTCAGAAGTAACTTTTTCCAAAAGGTCACTACGCTTCTATTTTCTATAAAATCGAGATTCAATTAAAAAAAAACTGCCACGTAATCAATTTTGGATGTGACTCATAGAATTTTCTTCGCGACATTTCCTGTACGTTTTTTCGTTTTTCCAATTATATTCAGCATAATCAGGTACTTTAAAAAAGAATGAAGTGAGGTGCGTAAACATCGTAGATAGATAAGCGCGTTAGCCACTGCACTATCATTTCTTCTGACTTGGATGAAATCGTTCAGACATCGAATCCACGATCGATTCCACGTTCATCGTAGCGCGACCTTCATTTTCTTTAACACGAGAGCGTAGTAACTCTTCGATAAAAGTTACTTTTAAATATACCCGATCGACGTCTTGAGTGGCGAGTAATCCAGTTAAGTCGAAATTGTGGTACTAATCGAGTCAAGTCGTTATTCACGAGAAAGATCGCTCAAAGTAGCAAATTCAATTCGATAGTCCAATTTGTTAAACACAGCATTAATGTTGACGAATGTTTCGCTAAGTTCGTTCCGACTTCCTCCCTAATTCTTCGCGTATTGAGACGAGTTAAGCAATTACCCAGACAAGAAACCTTAATAGCCAACTCGAAAACTTCTTACGCCTTAATCTTCGCCCAAGAAAGCCCCTGTGAATTAATAGGAATATTCGCAACGAGACTAGGAAAATAAGAGGATGATAGAGTAATCGCGAGGAAGCTAGAGAGTGCAACGAGCCGAGGGATCCCCGACATCTGGTCAATATAGACGTCTTTCAACGAGCCAAAGCTCGAGTTACTCGCTATGAAGGTGTACACCGCGATTTGCGGTTAAAGTCCTTTCCACATATCCACTCGTTATGCACAGGCCTCCTACAATGTATCCTCCTTGCAATCCACTGTACACGATATCAGTTTTGCTCAAGGAATGCGCGTCGACCACAGTTGCGTGTTCACTTGCAAAAGCAAAATTACCAGCTGAAAAATAATTTACACGAAGGAAATCCGATACGAGCCTCATCCCTTAGCCCTGCAATCTACACTATAGGTGCGTCCAGTGATCTTGGAATCGCAGAGCTAAAAGGATCATCGCGGAGGAGTAGACGAATAAATGAATATAAGCCTAGCGGGAATTATAACTCGAGTATCGCATCAAAATGTACGATCAAGCGCGCGATATTAATAATATTTCCACAACGTCTGAAAATTGACCAAAATATATATATTAAAATAGACTCGATAACGAAGAACGAAATCTCGTCTCACAAATAATGTCGAACCATACGTTTTATACACTGCGCGATCAAATCAGCAATTATATCAAAACCAAATACAAGGATTTTATGAACATATATATATATTCAAACTGCATATCGACAAAAAGCTTATATAATAAAAAAAAGAAACTCCCAACAGAGAGTATATAATATACTACCCTATAAATCAGATAACTAAACATTGATATAAAAAAGCGGAATATACGCAACACTTCGTACCAAAATATCAAAGTGTGTTTTTCCTAGGCTTCCATCAGCATCGTAGGATCTTGTGGAGAAAAAGTATCGATATGTGGAAGTAGTTCGACTTCGAGAATCGTATGTGTAGAGGAAGAATCATCCAGAGGCCGACTACGAAATCCTTCCACGGTCCGTTTACGCGCGAACCGCACAAGGAGGGCCGCGATAAAAGTGCAAACGTTCTGACCTCGTCGCGGTAAGCGGAATCGGATAATTAGGGTTTACGGGATGGTGGGAAAAAATCGCGATTGCGGCCTAATTGGCTTAATCCGTAGCGCTGATAGCGATGCCAAATCATTTCGCGCGAGTGCCGCCTCTCTCGTTTATCTCGACGTATCGTCTATCTCGAGCCAAGCCGGCCGCACGACGATTTTCGGCGCAACTTCTGCGGCAATTACGCTGATTAACGCGAAAATCCTAAATTCCCCAAACCTTCCTCGCTCGCGCAAGATCGGATTGGCTCTCTATCGTCGATTGGAATCGATACGATCGAAACTTGGGTTGGGTCTTTGGCGATGGACAGCTTTGATCACTGTCACTGTGCGCCGCTTCTCCACAATTTTCTCATCGAATGATGAATCATTGAATTCAAATATGTCCTCGTCTTCATTGATATTTGACTAATCATACTTAACCCTTTGCACTCCAAAGTGCTTTATTTTTTCCGCGAACAGGAACTCAGATTTGAATTTATGTTCGAGTTCTATGGCAAAGTATACATCCTACCATCGATGGAACGTTCGAAAGAGGTTTTTGTTTGAAAAGGAGAAACAAGAGAGTCGGAGATTTATTAGATTCGGGTGTATGAAACCTGCGAATTATAGGTTGAGAAAAATACGCTGTCGAGCGACACTCGACATAGGAACCCAAAGGGTTAACATTAAACCTACCAAAGCGGTCAAAATAATCGATCAGTGATTTCTTTGAATAATTGTGGAACTTCGAGACGGAGTCATTTCTGAGATTTTCCTTGATTTTCTGAATCGTATGAATCGACGAATTACTCTATTGAGAATTTTTCTTCGCCCCTCTTTCTTTAAGGATATATTTAGTACACCTAAATATATCTAGTACACCTAAATATATATAGTACACCTAAATATATCTAGAAAATAGCTGGTAGATTTAATGTTAAGTGAGTCCTGATTATACTGCGATTAAATCGTAAAACACTCGATATAAGCAGAAAGATTCTACGCGATGAGCAGAGACTCGCTTTTTTAACAGGTCGAAATCGCAGTGGTACGAAAGCTAACTCCGTCCAGGTCGGTTACAAGGCGGCGCAAACTTTGTAAAAATCCTGGAAAGTTCGCGAACACGTGTCAGCATGTGCGCGACGTTCTGCATACGATGCTTTTTGCGAGCCTCGCCTAGCAGCTTTCTTCTCGCCACTCGTCGAGAGAGTTGCAAATGAAAGAGATTTCAACCCTCCAGCATCCTTCCACATTTCCCACGCCGCGATAATGATTCATCCTCCTTTTCTCTTCATATCTCCACGCAGCAGAAGTTTACATCAACCTCGTCGATTCACCCCAAAAATTCTACACCACTACGTCCACCATTTTACGCCCTACTGTGCATCAAGATTGCTGGCTCGGAGAAATAAAACCTATTCCACTCCACGTAACGCAGAGACCAAGAACACGGATGCGACAAATCACAGTACCAAACTCGCGATGAATCCTCCAAGTATCACGCTCTTCCACTTACGATCCGCGTTTCATAGGTCATTTTGGAACAAACTAAAAACTTTCAAGGAGAAGAGATCCAAAGAATGCGCAACGCGTTTTAACTCTTTGGGACATGATGGGATTGAAACCTTTTCGATGTATTTCACGGCACGGTGGGACATTTTTGTCCCACCTCAAAATCTTGCAGTTGCAGCTGCACGTGCATAGGATTATATTTCCTCTTATTTTAGTAAAGCTGTTGGTAATATCTTCGAACAATCTTACAAACGTATTCCTTGTGTTGGCAATTGTGCGTTATGTTCTTACATTATATTATACCTTTAATAATAAAAATATACCAATTTTGTTTCGTTTAAAAGCCGATAAAATTCCTATGCAACGTGGGTCTATTTTCGATCCGAAATCCTCTGCCTCGAAGAGTTAAAATTCGGAATAGCTTTTCTCGAGAGAGCGGAGGAAGAAGAAGAAGTTTGGCCGCAAGAAGTTAAGCGACCGGTTTTCAATCAGCGCCGCGGTAAAGGGGCCAAAATTAACGACGCCTCGCAAAGAGACTTGTTTGCGGAGGGTCGTAGCGCGAGCGTTGCCAGCGAAACCGTCGACTCACCATTTTCGGATTTCGGAGGAACCGGCTCGATCTTGACGGACGTGGTGGTGGCGTGAAGGGAAGTCGAGACTTCGGCTACCTGGCAAGGCACCGAGGCCAAGGGTTCCCTCTTGACCAAGGTGCCGCTGGTGTTGCCACTGGTGTCCTGGCCGTTCCAGGACGAGGCCACTGGCAAGGTCCTGCTGCATCCCGCGTCGGAATGAACCACCTTCGTTTTACCTGAAAGCAGAGGATCCACTTCGTTTTACCAGCGTCCCTTCCTCGATGATTAAAGTGTCTTTTAAGACTGCCACGCGCCCATCACCTCTGATTTTTCCATGTGATATGTATACCGTAGCTCTGGTGGTTCGGAACCCACGTTAACACTATTCCTACCATGAGCGATCAAATGATTTCTTTGAAAAATCGTAGAACATTGAGGCTCGGTCACTTCTGAGATTTTTCATGATTTTCTCGCAGCGTACGGATCGATAAATTAATCTATCGACATTTTTCCTTCGTCCTCTTTTTCTTCAAGGATATATTGAGTACGCTTAAATCTGTATGGAAAATAGCTGGTAGGAATAGTGTTAAACAGTAGGTCCTAGGCCAAATGACCTTAGCAGTCGGTGCCGAAAAATGAATTTAAAAAAGAAATTTTTTTAGAAAGTGTCTTTTGTATTAGGTGCACAATTTTGCTTTAACCGTCTTTTTTTATAGATGGTTTAAGCCAGTGGTGATTTTTTCGATGCTCGAAATATGGGGGAAAGTAGTGGCCAACGATGGACGATACTTTGCATCCTATAAACCAATCGCTGTACGAATCCCATAAACGTACACCCAGTTTTTTACGATAAAGCCTTAAATTTTAGGGAAAAAACTGGTGAAAGGAAAGTTGCACATTTGATAAATGTAAGAAATTATGATTTCTTGATGTACTCGATTTCTTCGAGCACTTTGGGTTATCACAGCTCTTTCAAAGTTGGATCGAGCGCTCGTGGAGCGCAACACTATTTTGCCAGTGCTCTTCTTTGATACTCCCTCAAACGCTCGCTTACTCGAATCTTTATTAATGATCCTCTCCGTTAAGTTTGAATCTTGGCGCCTCGAAGGGATTCGTTACCCGTTTTCCCGAATCAAGCTACTTGTTGCTTACAATACACGTTTACCAAGTACTTTATCAGCAGTCCGCTTAACCGTATTAAACACGATAAAACGATCGGAAAATATAATTACGCGCATAAACCCGCCTAATTTGCATTTTATTTTAAAAAATCATGATCCCCCCAAGAATTTGACGGACCACTTATTCCACGAATTTTTCATCGCATCCGCTCCTACACGCGAGAGCGTCGTTCGTGAAAATGTAGCAGACCGTAATCCGTTGACACCATCGCCAGCAGCAGCATCGCCTATTAATATTCTTCGAAGGTCGCACAGCCAGTCTGTCCCGACGAAAGGATCGGTGGGAATTCTTGGCAATTAAATCCGCGTACCTTTGCTTCACGTTTGTCGCCATTAAAGCCATTAAAGCAACAGGCGTAAAGCTCGTCCCGCCATTGAAGCCTCCCGCCATTATTTCCTTATCCGCCTGAGAATGCGCGTGACGCTACATCCCCAAACAACTTGGCCCCGTTCAGGACCTCAGCCTGGATTTTAAATTCCCCGCAAAATCCTGTCGCGCTTTGTATTCCCATAGATAAACGGCCTTGAGGCGTGCGCCAAGAACGAAAGGGATGCACGGAGGAACGTAATTTTCGTACAGAGCCCCCCTTTGAAACGGCACGTTACGCCATGGCGTGCGAGCAATGTTGCTGCAAAAGTTGAAACGAGTACCGGATCGTTAAGCTCCGTTTCCCTTTCCCTTTTTGCCCGGCCACGGGGCAAAAAGGCCTTAAAGGCCATTCACATCCCCAATTAACTTTGAAAGAAACGCGATTACGGGCCGGATATTATATTGTGGCAAAAAGTATGCATGCCTCGCTTTTAAACGGAGACTTCCTCAAACGGGAGTATCAAAAGGGAATGCATCGCGGCGGGCTTTGCATTCTCGGCCCTGGCCCTTTCCACGCCGGACAAAGCGCGCCCGAATACGATTAATTAGGATATTATTTGCGGAGAGCAGAAAATTAGTTTCGATCGGAATTAAAGCGCAATCTGGATAGCCCTGGGCGCGAACCAAGGATTCGTTTCGACGATTTTAGTTGGATTATTTTAATTCTCCTTCGATTAGCGCCGATTACAGGCTCCGTGGCGCACGCTCAAAGGCGGATTACTGATACGTTGTGTCAAGATTACGGATATCCGAGTACCTCGTGTTTTTCGCTGCTTACACCCGTATATTCGATGATTACAACCCTCCTTTTTTATACGAGGCTCTCGAGGGAGGATTTTTATTTTACACCGCGAGGTCTAAATACATTTTCCATTATCCAGTACCACGTTTCGTGTGTTTCGAAGTAAGAGAAATGCTATTCTCTGGTTTTTATATTTAATCGACATAATAATATAGGTATTATACAATATGGTTATAAAGAGCGCTGAAAAGGTCGAAACCTTCGAGGCTAATTTCTCTGATCCGATTGCAAAGACACTGCTCCCCGATAATCCTCTACTCGTATCGAGTAAATAACCATACCGCGTAAACTAAACTTTGTCGAGCACGAACAAACAAGCGTCGTGCCATTAGAAGTTAACCGGTAGATCCACAGCGTAGTGAATGCGGAAACACAGTAATGGCAAAAGCTTCGATCGGAGCATAAGGGATACGTCCTCCTATCCTCGCTCGAAATTGTTTAACGAGTAAACGATTCTTGTGCTCAAAGCGGACGTATTCGCACGCTTATTTCTCATTCTCCATCCGCTCTTATACACCTTCGAAATTCAGTCCTCCGAATCGACTATTTTAGAATGATAACAAATCTTTCTTCGCCCAATACGTGGCGGATTATTAAAAATCATCGTTCAACTCTGTATGTAAATTACATTATCCATAAAAAAATGATAAGCATTAAGCTCGCGAGCCAACCGTTATTACGAAAAATCGTGTAGAAAAAGAACACTCGATCGACCGAATCCGGAACTCGACTTCGATCAGAACATACCACTGATAAAACAAATAAACGATACGCGGCTACATCGAAACGTTGCTTTTTTAAGGAAAACTTTTTTCCGCAAGGTTTTCATTCCGCAAAAAAAAAAAAAAAAAACAGAAAAGAAAAAGAACTTTATGAAAATAAAGAGCGCATCGTTAATCGGATGAAATACCGCTACGTTCTCCCACGTCCTCGATCGAGAGACGTGTCAGCGCACCAGGGCGAATGTCTCGGGGGCAAGTGGCCGCCGCCAAATACTTGTCGGGAAAATTCACTTCCCCAAGCCTGCCGCTTATTTGGCGCATCTCGTGACCGCGCGAACTTTACGATCGTCGGCGCACGAAGATATTTGCAACGAGGTCAATAGCTGACGTGAGTCACGGGGACGTTAACTTCGGAGACAACGGTCCCTATCGCTAAAAGAATAATCCAGATTTTATCACCGGCGTCATGAACGTTCGTGCCGCGAGCCGAGTTATACACCCGCTTCGCTCGATTACGAGCGCTGGCTGATAAGGGAACATCGAACGCTCCGTTTTTTCCTTCGTTTTTTCACCTCAGCAGGTTCGTCGATGATGTCGACGCGTGCATAGGACAATTTTCTCTTCCCGATGCTCTTCGACTTGTGAAGATGAAATTTTCCCGGAAAGAAAACTTTGTGCTCTGCTATTATATGGCGTATCCTGGAGATGATCGTGACAAGAAAATTTTTCGAATCAGAATTGAATGGTTCGTGATATCCTGGTAGACTATGTAGGGCACTTTTCAGAAATTGATTAGAAAAGAGCTTTTTTATCGAATTTATTTATCATTTTTTACGCATTTACTTTTTTAGCAACTTTTTTAAACAGTACTCTATACACGTTACTGGAGTATCGAAAATCGTTCGATTTTAATCTTGATAATATTTTGATATATATATATATATATATATATCACACTTTACGAGATATGTGGTACAATATGACACTTTGCTGTCTTTAAGAGATACTTTTATAGTAAAAATAGTGGAAAAGAAAAACTGTCGGATGCTTGCATCCAGATTTTCTACCAAATCTGCAGAGGTTGAAAAAAATCCTGAGTCTCGGGTCGTCGATATTCCCTCGCGAGTATCCGCGCGTTCGAAGGAAGGGATATGTTGGTCAACGTTCGCCGCCAAGAACGATCGGAACGAAAACCCTGCATAAAGCTTGCCGGATTACGCGCTAAACGATATTTAGTAGGGTAGTGTCGCTTAATGGAACCTCGTGCTCTGGATGCTGCTCTGTAATTGGGGGTCTCCCTCCCTCTCTCTCCCTCCTCCCCCTGTCTCTGCCTACGACCTAACGATGCTTTTTATTGCGGAATACGAATGCATTAGGAACGTCGTTCAGACCTGGCCGGGATTAAGAGGGAAATATCGAAGATCGAATTACCGGATCACGAAGAGCACTGATCTGTTACATCGAGATTTATTAAGATAAAATTGATTTCGAGCAATACACTGGTATGCTCGATAATCAACATTCGTGTAAAAAATGATAAAATATTATAGTTTTAATCAGCATGTACAAGTATGCTGATCGACGAGTAGATAACGAATAACACTGATCTGTTATTTCGAGATTTATCATGGTAAAATTGATTTCGAGCAATAAGCCAGGTTGCTCGATAATCAACGATCGTGTAAAAAATGATGAAATATTATAGTTTTAATCAGCATGTACAAGTATGCTGATCGGCGAGTAGATAGCGAATAACACTGATCTGTTATTTCGAGATTTATCACGGTAAAATTGATTTCGAGCAATGAAATGGATTGCTCGATAATGAATGTTCGTGTAAAAAACGATGATCAGCAGCGAGTAGATCGTAAAGATGGAAAGGAAAGAGGATCCTGGTTATTTTGTACGTATCCGTCGATCGACGATCTTGGATTACGGTCGATATCCTTCTTCTTTTATTAGCCTCTCGTAACGAGGCACTTCTATTCGGGTCAAACATCGACACCGAGGACGCTTCTGGGGGTGAAGCCTGCGTAAAGCTTTCTGGATTACACGCTAAATGATATTTAGTAGGCTAGTGCCGGTTAATGGAACCTCGTGCTGGATGCCGCGCTATAATTGGAAGCTCTCCGTGTCTGTGACTGCGGGGTAACCGTAGGGTTTGGCGGAAAATTGCGAACGTGTTGGTACAAGTGTTAGCGTCAAAGATGACCAGAAACAAGACTGCGCACTGCGAATTAGGGGCCAATTAATATTTAGTACGCTTATCCGGGTTAATGAAATTTGTGTAAAGCACGGCTTTATAACCGAATGCACTCGGCACTCGCATTATAATTACCTACAACCGTATAATAGAGCATTCTGTTACGATGCACACGCCTAGTGGCCAGCAGTGGCTGGTAAAAGCGATCCAAAACAAACATTCGTAATACAAAATTAATTGGTGCTCGCTGTCTTCATTTGGATTTATGGAAGTGCGCATAGCAACGTGGTTTTACGATCCAAAAGCTTTTCTTCCCACATTAAAAGCATCCACGATTTTCTAATCGTACGTCTCTACTACGTATAATCGATTTTGCAATCGTACGACTTTATTAAATAAAATGCACGTGCATACTGGTCGAGCCTTCGTATCGAGTATCATAAAAAACAAACTCGATCTCCAAATTGCGAGCTGATTAATGCTCGGTACGCTTATCCTGATTAATGAAACTTCGCGTAAAACGTGGCTTCATAAATTACAACTTTTCCTACTTCTCCAAATTCTGCAAAATCTCGGTATTATACGCCTCCGTTACGCTGCACAAGCGTATCGACCGAATCGTTGCTTATACAACCGATCGGGAACAAAATTGCGATCCTCGAATTACAAGCTAATTAATATTTAACACGCTTATGTGGGTTAATGGGACCTCGCGTGGAACGTTGCGATATAATTAGAACATTTCAACCTTCGCCGCCACGACGCGCCGCGCTCGCGTAGCTATGGTTTTTGTTGCAAAATACGCGCATGTTTGATCGGCCGTCGTCATCAAGTACGATCAGCCCTCGAGACCCGCGCGTAAAGCTCGCAGGATTACACGCTAAACGATATTTACTATCCTCCCATTAATGGAACTTCGTGCCTGGCGATACCATTGCAGGCTTCCGCTGTCCGCATAACCACGGACTATGAGGGCGCAAACATCATTGTTCTTGCAAACTGCGTATACGATGATGATTAACCGTTAGGCGCGATTCAGCAGAAGCCATGGAACGTTCTTGACTGCAAACGCCCATTCTTCTTGCAAAGTGCGTATAGGACAATTCAATTTGGATACGATTCGAAAATCAGGACCACGAATATTGTCATTGACTGTAAACATCGTTGTCCTCGCAAACTGTACCTCGATTGAACTTTAGATCCGATTGAGAAGAAACCATAGGATATTCTTGATTGCAAACAGCCGTTTTTCTTAGAAAAGGCGTATGCGACAATTGAATTTGAACACGATTCGAAGATGAAGGATATGGTTGTTGTTATTGATTGTGAACATAGTGTTCTTGAAAAATATGTATGATAATGTACTATCGTGTATAATCGATAAACATGACGGTTATTATTTAAAGCTGTAAATATCATTTCTCTTGTGAAATGCGCGTGCAGCATTTAACCATTGAGTAGAATTCAAGGAGGAACGATATAATCTTAACCAGCATTGTAGCACCGCTCACTTATGACTTTCGTGCAATATGTAAAAAGCCATCAAAGTATTTATTGCAGCAAGCGGCTGTTAAATGTCGATAAAAGACGCGATAATCGTGGAAAATTATTTAGATTTTTCCCACATCGTGTTTCTATTATTTTATGCATACGCTTAATTATACTATTCGTGCTTGAAACTTCGTATAATTTGAAGTCATGTGGTTCCTTGAGTTGCATAATCTTTAATACCTTCTACTGTCCAAACATTCTATTTATTTTATAACCTGTGCAATCTTTGCAAATTTGTCAACGATATAAAGTACAATATGAAATTATATTCTAACCAGAAATTTGCTCGATTCTTTCAGATGTTGATCTCCATCGAGTATACGAAATGTCTAAGATAATTCGCGGGTCTTGACTTCGGATTTTTCTCGCAAGAATCCAAGCCTCTCATCGATATACTCCTCTAGTCCTGCCATGTACTCATGATTTGTGTTGCAAAGCGCCCGCATATTAATCACACGAGAAACGCGATGCGAGTCATGCGCGATACTCCGGCAAAGGGAGAACGCCCTACGCACTCGTCACCAATTTCTTCTCCTTCTTTCAAACATGACGTACTCGATGCATAAATAATTATGCACGCGGCAAGGTGCACTTTTATATACGAAATAGATATCATAATGACACGAGTTCTCCATAAATATTACATAAGACTGCATATTTTATTAACCTACGCCATGAGTGAACGTCCATCATAAATGTCACTGTAAAGATAGCTTTTGAAATAACGTCTCTTCGAAGGATATAACCGAGCAGTTTTGCAGGAACAATAATAATTAAAATATTTGGCGAGATATTCACTGAGATTAGCGCAGAAGAAAATATTTCTTTAAAACAGCCACGAAAGGATGTAATTATATAATACGTGGTGACGTAGAAAAAAATGTTTATAATAAGTACGGATGTATCTCTTAACCCTTTCCAGCACAATAATATAATTTGGCATCATCCGCATGATTTACTTCCACTAATCAAGTACCTCTAAGTTGTTTTTCTTTGAAACTCGATTTTTTTTTACTAAGAAACAATCATTTGGACTGGAAGGGGATAAATACGAAAAGCACGTATCCATCTTTAACAAAAGCAGATGTTACCGCGCGATCCAAAGATGTAAGCACGGGACTAATTACTTCCACGAAGTAATCACGGAGCTCTTCGCATTCGAAAAAATACAAATTGTTTTTGCTCGCCACTTCCTACTGCGTCGACTGCAGGTGGTTCGAATGAAAAATTCTGAGCCAAACATCCATGACGGGAAGCATCAACCACACGGACACATTCAACTCGCGTACTCCGCGCATTTGTTACCGAGATATAGCACGGAAGCAGTTTAATGCCCGGCAAATCTTTTCAGCCCTCCGGTCCCCGACTCGAGTTTCTTTCAATACCATTGCCTTCTTCGTATATTTCACATGATATTTATTGCAAAACAACGATCCTGCCTCAGGGATCCTGCGCGTGGCTCAATTGCACTTCTTATCCATCGTCGCTACATCGATTATCGAATGGCAGCGCGGAGAAAATCGAACGAAGAGCAAAGAATCTTTGTGGATCCTGCTCGCAATTCAATTTCTTTTAATGCAATTGTACTTTTTTTTTTTATGTGACATTACTGTCGCATAGGCGCGTACTTTCATTTTTCTTAATTCCCTGATCGTGAAAAATATTCGCTAAAATCATGTAATACGCGCTACACTCTCGTGGAAACAATCTGTGTAAAAAAATTCAATTTAAATCGCACAATCGTAGGATTCTTTAACTTCCGATATCACATATAGAAGAAATAAAGTCGTAGTCTTGACGAAATAGCGCTTATGTAATTCAGATGATCAACACGAGTGCTCGTTAGTCGAAGAAATCGAGAGTAGGATGTTCGGATTCGAGGAAATCTGGAATAATTGGTGTTGCTGGACGAAAGTTTTACGACGGCCCAGACATCCATCGCAGAAGGTCACTCGATCGTTAGTAAATCCAGTTTTCTCGGTACCCGGGAGAACGGCCCTAAGCCGTATTTGTTTTTCTCCCCGACCATCTGCCATGCCGACAATTACAATGTCTCACTACCTGGTGGCCAACCTCTTCGTCCCTCTCCAGTGTTTGTGTTTACTCATTTTTTCCACTTCGACGGCCACGGTTGATTTATTCCAAAACACACCGATGGAGATGAATTTTGAATAACGTCTGCAGTAAGTCCATTGCATGGAAAAATTGAGATACGAGGAAGTGGACTCGAATGCGAATGATTTGTGTGTAAATTCGTGTTTTAGTTCACTGTGTGTTAATACAGTAACGCATATTGGAGAATTTAAAGCAAAATTATGTTCTTAGATTCTTCGTAAACCGAATTTGTTTTAGATCTCTACGCTTTGTTTGTATTGATTCTTGAATCTTGTGTAATTTTATATTGTAAGTAATTAAGAAAGAGGAATAAAGGTAATTTACATATCTTCCCATGGTAAATGTGCAGTAAAATAGTTTACGCCGAAAACCCCTACTTCAAAGGTATAAATTAAATTATACAGAATGGCCTAGAAATTGATCAAGTTATATCGTTATAATTAGATTCCATGATGTAATACCTGCTACTATGAAAGTAATGCAATGCTAATGGGAATTTAATATAATACCCCGTGTAGTAGATTAGCCGAACTAGCGATATAAATTTCTCACGAGCACTAATTAGGATTGTGTAATTTATTAGGCCTTGCCGCGATAAAATCCCTCCGGGCGTGTAAAAAAGCTTGAAGTAGAATAAAATACCGCCACACTAATAGCAAGTCAAAGCCAAACAAGAGAAATGAAATAAGTGAAAATCACAAAAGGCGCGCTAAGACCAAAACATTCACGAATAACAGCAAGCAATAATATAGACCAGGAGGGAAGAGTAATTTAAACGTAAACTACAGTTCATAAAATACATAAAAACTGTAATTTGAAAG
Source organism: Ampulex compressa (assembly GCA_038496175.1). Taxonomy (NCBI): domain Eukaryota; kingdom Metazoa; phylum Arthropoda; class Insecta; order Hymenoptera; family Ampulicidae; genus Ampulex; species Ampulex compressa. The sequence goes on along the minus strand of JBCFXI010000116.1, from coordinate 174,475 downwards.
ATAAAAAGACGCAAGGCAATACAACGTGACAAAGCCGCACCTAATATAAGTAAAATAATACATCAAAATCCAAGGCGAATGCAGAAACTACCAACACATCCTCACAAAAAAACACACGCATAACTAAATACAAGAAAAAAGTAAAACCTAGGGAATTTTAACCAATGAAAAAAAACAGACAACGCCAAAGGAAAATTCTAAAACTTAATTTCCATTTCGAGAGAGAAAAAAAAAGCGATAAACTTAAGCTCAGTAGAAACATAAGTAAGCTACGATATAAGCAGCGACCAGCATTAGACCTATAAGCTCTGTACAGTCGAGTAAGCTATAAGCAATAACAAGCACCAAGAGCCGAGCCAAGGTAGGAGCGATAGGAAACGGTAGCGCGTGGTAAAATCCCAGCTCGATGTAAATGGGAAAATTAAATGCAGCCGGGCAATGATACGCGGTAAAGTTATACTTAATGCAAATGCGACAGGGCAAGAACACGCAGTAAAACTGAAGCCTAATCTGAATGGAGGGAAAATAGTGGTGGTGCGCGTTGGCATGGCGGCCTAATGTAAATGGAAATGGTAGCAACGAACTACGCGTGTAGTACACGGCCTGCTGCGTGTTAAAATAAAGTGCAGCCGTGTACCGCCGATAACCGTACTATTTCTCATCCTCTATCGATGATCTTCGATCCGGGCGCGCGCAATAAATTCCACCTGCGGAGGCCTATTAAAACCGGCAAACGTAATTTAACGTTACATCGCTCATTGCGCAACTCTCATTTCGCCCCCGATAATGCACAGGCCACCTCCTTCGCGATAACTTTACCACAAATCCTGCTTTCCGATGTCCCCCCCCCCCCCCCACTACCTCCTCTCTCGCCCCAATTGTGCCGCTTCGTTTTGTTACTTCCTCCGTGGCTTTATTGCTTCCGCCGTGAATAGCATTACAGGCCTCGCGCATCGATTAATGATCGCCAACGGGCGCTCATTTGTGCCCATTGGCTGTGCGTAAATTTTCCGTCCTCGCGTCGGACACGAATGGCTCGGCACTGCGGAATCCACGTGTATTTTCGAGGCCTTATCTAGGTGAATAGGTAGGTTTTTATTTTTAATTGGCTTTTTATAGTTATTTTATAGAAGGTAGTGTTGTAAGCATTGAAATTTGGCTCTGTTGTTTGTACTATGGAATTTTATTATCCGAGCAATTTTTGAGATTTGGATTGTCTCGATTTGGAATACTTCAAAGCGCGGGTCTTCCTTAAAAATATAATACTGGTTACTCGTGAAAAAATGTTTCATAAGGAGACCGTGTGCATAGTATCGATCGTTGATATTTCCTATTTTTTTAGCCTTTTTTCACAAGCACACAGTATCACGTCGTTTTCCAGGAAAAGGGTACGATAGGCGCTTTGGAGGAGCCTCTACGATACATTCACCAATATTTCCGTGTATTTAATAAGAGCAAACTTCGCCAAGATGCACGAGTATCGATCATCTTCGCGGACAGGAGAATTTACAGTCCTGGTCCCACGCTGACCAGCCCCCTTCCCCCCTCTGCACGATTTATTGCACTCCTAATATCAATATTTGCGTCATAAAGGGCCCTGGTACCGTCCTATTCCTTGGCCCGTAACATTGGCACGATAAGCTGTACGCTGGTCAACCGAGGCGTAATTGCGCCTCGCGCAAAATCCAACTTGCGCCACGGTGGGACGAACCCTCGCGACTCGTCTACCCCTACAATCATCTCCAATGTAGATAAACATCGAGTACAATGTTGCGTGGACCAGTGGTCTCCAAAGTAAGCGGGATGATATCAGGAGACACGTCGATAACAATTTATTATCTATTGCCCGCAGACCATTTTAGTGTTCGAGGGACAAACTGCAGAAGGAAAAACAACGATATAATTGTGAATATCGAGATAAATTAAACTTGAATTTGGATCTTCGTATCGCAATGTCGAATAACTTTGCATCAGGATTTTTAGAAATTATAAAGTAAACGTCAGCCCATTGTTGTCGTTAAACTGTAATAAGAAAAATACTGTCTATCTATGTTATGATAAATGTAATATGCAATGGTTGTTTTTTTGAATATCACGTAAGGCCTTATTGACTTTTTAAAATATTAGTTATGATGGGTTTATGCTGAAACAATTAGGAGTCGCGTCATCAGTTTTTCTGTATTAGGGGTACGCGATCAGAGAAGTTTGGAAACCACTGGCGTAGACTGTGCGCAACGATTTCGATCTCCCTCGACACTTACGCCACCAATTTGGCCTTCTTTGTTGCACGATCCGGCATGGGGTTTCGGATACAGAACAACCGAGCGCCCGACTCTTCCAGCAATGTATTCACCAATCCTCGGCTCTATGTCCCAGCATTCGTCCAATTTCGCATATTTATGAGCAGCTCGGATATCCGAGAAGCTGACGCCTGCTTTCTTTTGTTTTTCGCCAAAACTCACGGAGGCCGCGATTTACGCAAGAATTTGCACGCCTATCCTTGTGCACATATTATCGAGGCATTAATAAAGATCCTGCAACTTGTTTTCCCGTATATCCAAATGCATCGAGTATAAAATCATTCGTACGATTGGTCAATCAACGTGTCCCTCGATCTTTATGCTCTTCTTTCTACTCTTGGATAAATAAAGTATATAAAAAGATCGGGAGGACTTTTCAAGACGAAAAAATGTCCCTTCCGCGGTGTTCGTTATTCTATTATCATCCCGCGTGTAGTTCCTCGTTATTCCATTATCCACTTCCGATTACCTCGGGGAAAGGAAAAAAAAAAAAAGAAGTCTCCGAAGAATAAAGCACGCGCTCCGTATACCGTGTAAAGTTCCAACCGCTTAATGACGCTTAATTTCGCCGACGCTACGGCGCGAAAAGCGAGAAAGAAACCGAAGAGACGGCTGTTTACTCCTTAGGCTCTCGCGACGGAGGCATTTTTTCACGGGCGCGTTTCGACGCTTTTTGCCCCATCGGCCGACAGTAATTACACGGGCATTAGCAGCTGCGGGTAACGCATATCTTATCTCCGCATCTGGGCGTGCAACTTCTTGGTAAACGTGGCCGATACCAAAATTAGATAACGCCCCAGGAGCAACCCTCGGTACGAAGGCTAGCCGTTACAAAAATTGATGCCCCGCGATGATGGTCGCCGCTGTCCTCCGTGTTCCTAAGTTATCTTCGCCATCGATCGCTCCGTACGCGCGTTAAAAGCAAACTACGAATCGTTAGATGAATTTCACCGCCAGTGGGGGAAGGGCGGCGTGGTGCGATCTTCAGCTCGCACTTCAAAAGCGGAAGACGCGCGTTCTAATCCCTCCCGTGAGCGATGATCTTTGCACGCTATACTATAATACACTTTAACTCTGGTAGTTCTGAACCCACCCTAGCCCTTAAGCCTTTTAATTGTGAATATCGATCGGCAACTCTCACTTATTCTCTTCGTACTTCGACTTGCAAGTTTTTAATTGTCGTATTTAAAATGCTACAATGAGTGTAAATATTGAAATATTGAATATTAAAATTTTTTTTTTTTTTTTAATTCATTTTTCGGCACCGACTGCTAAGGTCATATGGCCTAGGACCTACTGTTTAAGGTGGATTCCGAACCACCATTAAAAATTAAATATTAAAATATTTCAATCATTCGAAACAATCGTTATTCGTCTCAGGAATAATATAATTCTGGGTGTAATCTCAGGTGTAATATAAGGCGATGCTTGAGAGGCACACTTGGAGCGTTAAAGGTTAACACGTTGACCGCACATTCTACGTGAACATGGATTTCCGAGCGAGCGCTAGCCTACCGCTATCCTACCACTATCTCGAACGAGACACAGACTTTAAATACTGCGGTAGTTTGAGCGTCTCCACGGAACTATAGCCGTAACCCATATCTGTGTTACGTGGCGTTCAACGTGTTAAACGGTAGGTCCTAAGCCAAATGACTTTAGTGGTCGGTGCCAAAAATGAATAAGAAAAAAATTTCACCGTCGTACCGTGTCCCCTTTTACCCCCCCTCCCCTCCCTCCTCCTGAATCTTCGAAATTTCAACGATCGGATGACAGCCTCGTTTTGGCCCTCTACGGGCGTGACAGGGCGTTGGAATGATTTTATGAATTCCGAATTGGCTTATCGTCAAGACCGTAGGAGGTTAAAGATAACTCAGACTCGTTAGATAATTCCGGCGTACGTATCGCGTCCTGTTTTATTTCTCCCTAATTCATTTACGATCCGACGACCGGACGACGTGGCCGTATCGGACTTTGTTTTTCCGCGAGCCACTCGTCCTTTCGAATGACATTATGAATCCTACATTGGCTCGACACCCGAACCGTCGGGCTTGAAAGCTGCTCTAAATAAATGTGTTTCAGGATTTCTGGGGCTTTTCGCGTTATTTTCGAACCGCTTATGAGCTTCGCTTCGAGCAACAGCGCGATATGTTCGTTCATGAGTTCTGTTTTGCACGAACCGTTGAGGATCCAGGTTCTAAAGAAATTGGCGATGGTAGTAACGAGTTACGATTCAAAAGTGCGTGACTAATGATGGAGACAGCCCACGTTTTACGTTTCCACGTGTCAAGGTATTTTTATACCGTCAAAAATTGTTAATCTGGATAAGTAGATAGCTCGAATGAAGCATTGGAGTTGAATAGTATCTTGAATATGTTTATAACAGAAATATATCTAGAGACGCGATAAACGTGGATCTCATTTTGTTTCCCGATTGCGTGCAAATCTTCAAAAGCGACGTCATGTATATAACGGAGGTGAACTTTGAAAAGGTTTCGAGCAAACAGTGCCCTGTTTTCAGTTTCCAAATAATTAATTCGAAGATTCTACTTCTCTGGTTTTAATTTTTTTTACAGCAGTCAATGCAATGATGTAAAGAATTCTCAGGAAATTAACTCTACTATCTTGATCCTTCGATTCGTATTTTCTTAATAACTCGATAAATTCCAAGTGCAAAGGATGTACGGAAGAGCTTGTAAGTTAAATCGATGCTAGCAATTCATCGAAACAGATTCCTTTCAAACGACGACGCACGACCGTAACTTGCAAGCCCTTCAAAAGCACAACATCGTGCTTACAATTAAAAGCGACTAATATACAGTCGTGCAACTTCGTGAAACTTTGAGCAAGTCAAACGACGGAAACTCATGGCTCATTGGAAATTCCGTTTAGTCCGAAAATCTTGGAACTCTCCAAAGTCTTGGAAACTCTGGCAATTCCAAGAATCTTCAATAATATTGAAGTGCAAAATATACAACCGATGTTCAATCCGCATCCATTTCGAAACGAACTTTTCACTTTCCCAAAGAACCTGTTCTGAAGCAATTGAAATTAATTTTGATAGAATTTTCACGAAAATCATCATTATTTAACAAATCGGATAACAAACAAGGCTTTTTCTTTTTCATCGAATTTCTTTGTTCGTCCAAGTTTTTTCATCGATCGTTAAAGTCATTTATCTCCAGATCTGCTATTTAAATTATCGATAAATTCGCAAATTCGTCGTACGCATTTCTCGTTTGTCGAGTACAGAGAAAATAGGTAGAACTTCGATAAAAAAGATTTTGGCGCAAGAATGCAAGTGTTTATCCACTCGTAGTCGTATCTCGTATTATTATCGCTTCTATTATCTCCGTCAAATATTTCTGTTATTAACTGCGAAAAAATGTGTCGAATAATAAGTAAATTGCGATCAATTTACATTGTAAACAATTAAAAAATTAATTACATTAGCGAATTAATCTCGGCATTTATCGCGGAAACAACAATACTCTTCTCCATCCCATCGAGGTTTCGCGTATAAACATCCGGTAATAAATTCTGAAATACGAACCAGAGTTTTTCTGACAAAGTAAGTTGCTACGTATCAATCAGTAATAATAATAAAAAAAATATTCGGGTGCCCGCTATCGCATTTATTCCACTTTATTCCGAAAAATCGGTAGGAAAAAACAATTTCGTAATAAAACTCATTAACGAAGAGAAGTAGATTGGGTGTAATCAAGTTAATTCCGGGATTTTTGTTCGACGAGTTGAATATTTTTCGAAGGGGGAAAAAAAAACAGAAGAATACTGATGCAACATTTTAGGCGAATATCACGATTAAATGTAAAGCGAGTGATACGAAATAAATAACGCAGGGCCACTCGACGCCTGTCGATCGTAGCGCGAAATTCGTGGAAAATGATCGTTATTAAGCACTCGGCCCCACTCGAATATTCCGTTATTATGCTATCAATGGGCTTGTCAAAATTGTTGTTTCCAGGAAGGGCGTGCCACGAATTTGCGCAAGGCACAACAAAATTCCTCGATGCTTTCCCGCGGAAAATGAAGTAGAACGTGGCGAAACGTTCGAAGTGAAAATAATTTACAGGATACTCGTTTCTTGACGTTACAATTATGCCAGCGATTTTTCCAAATAAACCATCAAACGTTCCGGAACGTGGATTTGCGCTTATCGATGGAAGAAGATTAATAATCGCACGACGAATAAAGCGCTAAAAAAAAATTTAATTCGCGGGCTTTCCAAAACGTAAAAACATAATATATATATAATATATATAATGCATAATAAAAACATAATTTTTGTATGTTTCGCCTGTTTTTCCAAATCGCGCAGTACAAAATATAACTCTACGTTTACCATTGAGAGTCACTTACCAATTCCATGACAACGTATAGACACACACGTTTCCTCGCTGTTATTCCCGATTCCAAATACACAACAGCAAAAACATAATTACGGCGTCGCAAAGTCAAATTCGCAAGACCAAGGCCTTTGCAAAAAAAGCTTTGCAAAAACCAATACGACGAACTTACAGATACATAACACTCACGTTAATTTACAGCAGATACTCTCACATATTTATTTAAACAGCAATCCGCCTGATATTTATTAACAACATAAAGTACTAGGACTACGATAGTGTATTGGATAGAAACTCGAACTTCCAGAATTCGAGATCGAATCCTGTCCATTACCTCTTCTCTTTCCATGCGATACATATACCCTAGCTCTGCTGATTCGAAACCCACCTTAAACAGCAGATCCCAGGCCCTGAATAATCTCAGCGTCAAAAGTCAATTAATGAAAAGAAAAACCAAGTACATCGCTGCTAGAAGCGACGCCAATTCTGAAACGCCCTATAGAACCGCCTTCCTCGTATCCCAGCCACAGCCTTTCAAACTTCTCTCGTCGCGAAGGTGTTAAGATACGCTCTACTTTTCACGGCGCGGTCCGTCATCCTTTCCGCCTAACGATACGTCACAAAAGGCCGTCGGGCGAGTTTATTTTCGCCAGCTCGAAGGGGCTTTATCGCCAATTCCCGTGCCTCCAAATATATGCGGAGCACTTGCACCGAGAGGTTGTCACACTCCGCGGAAAGGGCGGCACCCGTGGGCCGGCGGCTTTTGAAATACGCGCACCGCAGGCCTGACTTATTCCACCTCCTTGGCCTATTTTTCCCCCTGATTTATGAAGACTCAACGCAACCTTTGCCGTAACACGCTCGGGCCGCGATCGAGATCGCCGACCAGCCGGCTGCCCACCAGCGTTTCCCCTTTTTATTTATCGCCCTCAACCCTTTCGATACGTCCAACTCTCTCGCCGCTGCGACTCCGCTATTGGGATAATCGAATGGCGAGTACGGCTCTGCCGCATGGCTAGCTTTGTCGTACCTCACTGTATACGAGCTGTGTTCAAAAAGTAGCGGGAGTCTCGTAATTGTATTGTACTTTCGCAGTTTGCATCGACTCGCGCGATTTTTTCGTTTTTGGTTTGGTGAACGTGTCTTAAAGGTATCTGTATATGTTAGGCATATCGAATGCTTATAATAAATATAATAATGATATACATAAGTTCGTGCGGAGTTTCTCATAACTCCATCTATTGAAACTCCGCATCGAACTTTTGTACTCACCTAATAATAGATAATGTCGGTTGTTAAAAGGGTTACGCGTGTTTTGGAATTATCGGCGATTATGCACCTGTTCATACTTCATTGGTCGTTCGCGAATTTTTGGCCAAAAGCGACGCTATAACGATGACCCGGCCTCCGTGTTCGGGAGATATGGCTTCCATTACCTACCCGCTTTTCTGCGTGTTTTATTTATTTAGCACTTAAATGTCCCGCATCGGGATTTAGCGGTTATGGCAGTCCCATGCATAGTCGAGTTATAAAGCGTCATACGCTTTATCGCATACTGTGCGATAATGCACTATTGTATAATACGATAATTTTGTAGCGTAACGTAAATCAGGGATGAATTAAGCGTAACAAAAAGTCGGTGAAGACGTTTCGTTGAAGACTAAAGAAACGATGTTATGTTGAACTGTGGTATAAATCATTGGAAAAAGAATACGAGCAAATACGTTGGTTAGTTATAGTCACTAGTAGTATCGAAAGCGATGAAGACAGACATTAAATCGCATAGACGGATCGACCACAAATGCCCTTTGACTTGCCGCGCAATACGTTGGTTTATTCTTTTCATGTTTTTTTATAGTTTTTTATTTTTTTTATAGAGAAATTTGTATTTCTTTCTTAAATTCATTTTCAGCACCAACTGCTAAGATCATTTAACCTAGGTTCTACCGTTTAAAGTGGGTTCCAAACAGCCAGAGCTGCGGCATACGTATCGCGTGGAAAAACCAGAGGCGATGGGCGGGATTCGAATCCGGATCTCCCGCGTAAAAGTCCGGGCTTCCATCCACCACGCCAGCGTAACTCTGCACGAGGATTGAAAACAGGCTTATAGATAATTCGATCTCAACCTAATAGGTTTGTGTAACCAGAAACCTCGAGTTTGCAAATCGTATGCGTACCATTTTTTCACTCTAAGCTACAAGAAGCTCGAACTTGAATTTCGTAAGTGCGCGATTAGCAATGAACGATCCTAATGAAGTCAATCGTAAAGGCTACCTGTATACATTAAAATTGTGCGATATATCTGTCTAGAGGAATATTTTGTGACACCTCGTTGCTCCATGATAACGGATGTCCATGCAATTTACAAACCGAGAGCCCCTTGCGATCCAAGTTATTTCATCTGTCTCGCGCCAGACAATTCCCATCGCAATTTATATTCGCGTTATACTTCAAAGAGCACGGTAAACGATTTTAAAGTTACGTTCCTGACAGTTATAAGTGGAAGAACAGCCGGGAGTTTATTTCATTCTCCTGCACGAACATTGCGAAGCATCGATATCAAGAATGTACCGTCGAGCCGTACTCGACGTAAAATCTCGAGACTCTACATACGACCCTAAAGATTCAACGTAACGACCCTCGCGATAACACGATGGCACGTACCGACCCATTGAGTGGCTCGATAACCACGTAATATCGGAATTCTTACAACGAAAGTTGATATCAATCATCTCCACGCTGCATTCCGATATTCCCAATACCTCGGAAATCTCCTTACCTCGTAACTTGGAGTGGTGCCAATTAAGTTTAGTATCCAGTAATCATTAACCTTGATAGGCTTTTGTTCGTAACAGAGACGCGAGCCAACCACCTTGCCTAATTTCATTGAAATCGTTAAGGCTCATACGCCAAGCACCCCTCGTTAGTCCAGAAAACTCTTGGTAGACTTTTCAGCGAAAAAGAAAGAGAGAGAAAGAGAGAGAGAGATGAAGAAGGAAAGATAGTGGGGTGCGAGGGGGGAGGAAAAAAGAAGGCCGCCGTGGGAAGTGCCGACGGTGCCACGTGGTGGACAGGAATGATTCATGAAAACGAAGCGTAAAACTGGCGTCGGAGACGACGAGGAGAAGCAGGCGGAGAGGCAGGCACCTACGATAAATATAGAAGCGGGAGAATCTTGCGTAAGCTCCGCCGTCTCGGTCCCTCCCTCTGTCCTCCTCTTCCGCCACCTCCTTTGCCATCGTCCTCGCCCTCTCTAACCCTCTCCCTCTCCGAGCTCGCTCGCTCGCTCTGTCGCTCCCTTGCTCACCTCCCCCACTCCTCGCATAGCCCGCGCGCTCGCTCTCTCGCTATCACGCTCCTCCCCCACTCCTCGATCGTTCTCATGCTCTCTCTCTCGCTCTTACTTCCTTCTAACTCTTCTGTCGCTCGCTCGCTCTTTCTCTCTCACTCTCACTGCCATCTAACTCCTCTGTCACTCGTTCGCTCTTCCTCTCTCACTCTCACTCCCTTCTAACTCCTCTGTCACTCGTTCGTTCTTTCTCTCTCACTCTCACTGCCATCTAACTCCTCTGTCACTCGTTCGCTCTTCCTCTCTCACTCTCACTCCCTTCTAACTCCTCTGTCACTCGCTTGCTCTCTCTCTCACTCTCACTCCCTTCTAACTCCTCTGTCACTCGCTCGCTTTCTCTGTCTCTTTCACTCCCTTCTAACTCCTCTGTCACTCGCTTGCTCTCTCTCACTCTCACTCCCTTCTAACTCCTCTGTCGCTCACTCGCGCGCGGGATCGCTCTCTCTCTGTCTCACTTCCTTCTCACTCCTCTATCGCTCGCTCGCTCGATCGCTCACTATCTCTCTCCCTCTCACTCCACCGTCATTTACTCGCTCGTTTGCTCGCACTCTCTCCTGCACACTGCCCTCGTCCTCGCGTTTCCACGAAGCCCTCCGCCCCCCTGCCTTCTTCCTCGACGACGACTTTGCGTAGATAAACCCGGAGGGAGATCGCTGCAAGGTCGTCAATTGCATCAGCGACGGGTAGCACCGGAGGCTTCCTGCTCGGAGCAGATGCCCGGGAGTAGAAGCGGACTTCGAACGATTCTCGGATATTTAACTACGGCTAGGAGCTGCTTAACGTTACCCCGATTAGGGTTAACTGGTTGTAACGTGCGTTTTTCTGAATTCCAGGAAGGTACCGGGTATGCTCTGACTCAGCAACGAGGTTTCACGCGACATCCAAAATGGTACACTGAATCTACAGGGATTCGATTTATTTTTTATATTGTTTAAAATGCGTCAGGGTACTTGCCGATCGTTTTGCAGACAGTAAGGAAAAAAGGCTAAACTCGAGAATTACCAAGTACGATCTTCTTTCTGGTCGATCAAATCGAACGACACGCATTCGATCGTGAATTAATTTTCGAGAGATAATGAACTGTACGGAAGTGCAGCGTGAGCGTGGAAAAAATAAGGATTCGCGAAGGTACAGCGAGTAAAAGTCGGTGAAATATGAATTGTCGCTGCTTTAACTCGCTTTTACTGAATTCCATACTGACTGATATATTCATAACCTGCTTTCCCCTTACTACTTTCAGCTTGACAGAATGGATCGAATACTAGCGTATTCTCGTAAGACTGAGTATGGAGGGAGGAGAATGGAGGAATGAGTGGGTTTAGTTTAGTTAATTGCGTGCGTAGAGTGGAGGGATGAGTGGGGGGTCTCTACTCGCGGTAACCTCCACGTGGTGAGACCCGGGCAACCGGTATTCCTCGCGATCAAAGTATATTTTCAAGATCGCGAGGAATAGCGAGCTAATAGCTGCGAAACTTTGTAAAAACTCCTTGAACATATTTGTCAAGTACGAACATTGTATATAAAGTCTAGAATTACTGAGCGATAAATGTGAATTTTCTCCTATGACTCGGTTGTATCTTCTTAATCCTGTGTATCCAAATACTATCCAACTTCACCTTTCCCTATGTTGGATAAGCTTCGAGAGAAGTTTCCGTACTTTGAATATCACTCTCAATGTTTAAATACTTGTAATTGATGTAAAATAAATCTGATAGATATATAACAAATTCCCTTCAAGGAAATACGAATATGTATATGGATTTAACACGCCTTTGATACGAACGATCAGATTTTACTGAGCAATAAATCAAAAGTTTTTCCGAATACACGATCGTTTCCTTTTCCTCAACCTTTTATATCCGAATATTATCCGATCTGAACGAATTTAGACAAAGTCAAGTTTCGTTGGTCGACGAGTTCTAAGTATATTTTGGCTATGGTTCTCGAGGATTCCATTAAACCGACAACAATTTCATTACAACGATCCAAACGGTGATTATTCCTTCCCACTGCTCTTTACGAATTATCCTTATTTCCCCAAAAATTCGTACAAATGAAAGTTATGTAATAAGGATGTATATGAAGAGAAATGAAAAAACATGTCAAGTAAACGAATTAGAACAACATGAAATAACTTGTGCAAAAATCGTTGGTTATTTGTCAACAATTGGCAAGGAGCTTGTTAAATCGTTAAGCTCTAACTTTTTTAAAATTCAATCTCCATTTCCTTGCAATCCTTACGCATCGCAATCTACACGTTTCCTTTGCTCCACGCGTATCATCAACGTACAAGATCGTGTACTTGCTCGAGTTTGACTTTGCTGTTATCAGATGCTATAACACGTAGGGTATGGAAATTCTAATTCCAATTTATTTGTAATTCTTCTGATTTATTTGTTCCACCGGTTATCTACGCGCGCCTTGGCGGCACGCGTTACCTTGTAATTACGTAGGTTTAACCCCTCGCGGACGAATGCTGCCATTAGAGGGGCTTATAAACTCCAAAGTCGCCACCAAAACGGCAAGCAGATAATTATATAGCGAATACGGGTATGTCGAAATTCGTCCTCTATTCCTATCATTTAAAATTCCAATATATCATTTTGCTTTATATCGAAAACACGTGCGACTTTTCGTACGCGTAAAAATTTTCCTTTGAAACCGAGCTTTTTAAAATTTACAAGTATTTATTACGATCCGATAATGATCTACGAATCGAATAGAGGCCTTTTTCGAAGATATCCCAGGATATTTATAGTTTAAATATAAACAGTACGACTTTCGAAGAGAACACTTGGGATTGAAACTCCGATTGCCATGAGAAAGAGTATGCAGGTGCTAAGATTCTCTCGATACCTTACAGTCCAGCGAACCGTGTGACAGTGTAAAGAAATACTGTAACTATCCGATGAACACGTAGGTCCTCGATAATCTTTTACCCTCTTTTATCGTTAAAAATCATCTCTTAATCCTCCCAATAAGTTCCACTATCGACACCCTTATCAAAAATTCCTCAAGCTGCCAATTCAGCTTTTCAAACGTAATATAATCACAACACGCGTCTTATTTTTATCGAATAAATTATTATAACAAAAAAAAAACTATATCAACAAGGAATCATACGCGGTGTTTCCAAATTTCTTCGCTTTCTCGCGCTTTAAATTCATAAAACCAGATCCGCCAAGTCCATCCTTGCACACCGACTCGTCCGTTCGCGCTATTTCTAGACGGTACGAAGAAAAACCGTAGGCTGCCAGGGGACTCACTGTTAGGTCTTTAGATTCGGTACGGTGCCCTTAGAGAGAAGGGACGGCATTCCAAGAAGTCCTCGAACTTCCTGCCTCGGACTCTTACGCAACCGACAAATTGCATGCCTAGGATGGGCTCGAATTCGAAGACAAAGTATCAGCGCAGCGAGCGAGGCTCGTTATTACGCCGGGGAGCTGGTCGTTACGACACTCGTCGCCGGTTAGATATCATCTGAGCCGATGCGCGACTCCGCGCGAAACAAGCGGCCGTGATTTATAATAACCAGGATCCCGTCTACGACTTATCTCCGCCTCGCGGCCCGATCTCACAATTAGCGCCTCCTTCGCGCGGGAGCCGGGCCTCTAATTCCGACGTGCCCGATTTTAACCCCCTATAACTCACTTTACTTGAGTTACTTCCAAGCAAGGCTCCATCAGCGGCGTTTGCCCCAAATTGACTATCTCCTCCTCTGGTATTTGTAAATCATTGTAAATCGACCGCGAACCGCAGCCCGGATAATTATACGCGCCTTCGCTTTTCCTCCGCTTAGCACCGGAGCACGCGAGATTCGGGATGGAAATAAGCCTCGTGCGTTGCGATGTGAAATAAATTGTCCTGGATTTTATTATTACTATTTATTGTATTTTATTACTATTTATTTTATTTTATTTTTATTTATTTTATTTTACTATAAGCTTTATTAGTAAGTTATTAATTTTATTATTAAGTTTCTATCGTGATTTTACTACGTTGGTTATTTTATTAATTTTACTACGATTTTTTTATGTGGATTTTATGTGTGTGCGTAAGCTGAGTGAAGAATGTGTTTGCAGACAGTGGGCTGCATAACCCTATACCGTATAATTTATGAGTCGATAAGAAATACGCGATTTTTAATTATAAACCCGTGTCTTCTATTAAAATTACTTCTCGCGTGAATTTTCGGACACCCCGTATAACGATTTCAGGAAAATATGTATTATTCTGCTCCGTTACGAAACATCGCCTCGCTTATTTATCCGAGAAACTATTCCTACTCTATTATAATTGGAAGATACTTCAGAGACACCGACGCGGTGCTAATATTTCACGAAACATCAGTGGCTTTAAGCCAGTGTATCTTTCTTGAAGCGTATAGAAAACAATATAAACCGATCAAACGTATGATCTCGAAGCCAACGAAACGGGACTTTACAGCACAGAAAATTCCCCCGCTGTCGCACTATCAGTTGACAGTCTCAACGAGGGTTACTTAAATCGTCGAAGGAAAAATGGTGGCCCATCGGGGATTTGACTGTCCAATAAATTCCACGCACTTTACGAGGATTTTATTTCCCCGGCTATGATAACAAATAAGTGCGCGTTTGTCGCTCGCAAAGCGCGGATTAACGATGGACAACGATAGCGAGCGTTATTACCCGGAGACCAAAAGCGACATAATTACACGGATACGGCCGTACATCGTTGAACGGATAACAACTGCATTAGGTTGTCGGTAGTTAAAGGATGTTCGATGCACAAAGCTCGTTCCGCGGCGCTAAGCGTCGCGACTCGCGGATTGTTTAACGGAGCTCGAGGGTAATAAGAGTTAGTGCTCCCGTGGAGTTACGTCGACCCAAGACGACTACAATCCGCGTTAGTCACCGTATTCTCGTAGGTCATTTCCTGGAGGATGACTCTGGTGGGCATTAGCGGCGAAAGGGGTTAATAACCGCCTTTACGTGCCCCAACTTCCCCTCGCTATGAGCCAGAGGCGTGTTCGCCACCGGGCTCGCGCCTTTACGGCCGACTTCTGCGCGCCGATGGCGGAATAAAACGGAAAGTGCGTTTGGGAATAGGACACGCGTTTGGGGGCCCTGGGATTATTGCGTTACGAAACTATGAAATTGAATTTGAGCCACGAGAGGCGCGAGGGGAGGCCCGAAAGTTCGAGTGGCCTCGCGGAGATCGATGCTTCCGCATCGAATCCAAAGTGTAAGCGAGGAGAGCAAAGTCGATTATCGGTGAGACGCGGACAACGACCGTGACGATCGCGCTGGTCAATTATTGTATCTGCTGGTTCGGAATACACCTTCAACGGAAGGTCCTGGGCCAAATGACCATAGCAGTGTGTGTATGTATGTGTATATACATATAATGCGTATTTATATTGCGTGTATTATGCGTCATTTAAAGAGTGGCGCCGTTATTGACGGTGATATACTTGAAGTTTTTTTTCATTTTATATAAATATATAATATATAAAATAAAATATACAAATTGTAATATAAAACTATATCAATTTTACATATTTTTTATTCTATATAAAAATATATATAAATAATAAAATAAATATAAAATGAAAAATTTTCTAAATGTCAAGCATACCACGGTCAGCATTGACGCCACTCTTTAAACGACGCGTAACTCAGTTTCAGCTAAACGCATTAAAATCACATATGCCTACATCTCGCCCATCGCCCCTCGATCATTCCACGTAATACCTATACCAAAGCTCTTGTCCCAATATACCTTAACAGTAGATCTAATATACCCGATATACCTAAACAGTAGATCTTACGCCAAAAGACCTTAGCACTCGGTGCGAGAATAAATGAAAAAATACGAACAATACCACGTCTTCCATAGCAAAAGTATGAAACATTATTAAGCGTTAAATCAAACCTTAAAAACTCCCCAATAATCGATCATCGGAGCAATATCATAGTAGACGACGATGGAAACGAAGAAAGGCAGGCATTACGTACCATTGCTGTTCCTGCAGACGCAGGGCTGCCTCGTCGACTTGTTCTCCAGTTTCACCGGTTGACCTTGACTCGGCAGGAAGGCCTCGCGCTTCTTGGCGGTGGCCTGGGCCACCTGGTTGCCCATCTGACCTCCCTGCACCACCATGGCGCTGCTCGACGAGCTGCTGCTCGTCGGGCAGGAAGAGCCGTTCACGGTGAGGGAACATCCGGTGGCCGAGCCAGTGGGCGACTGATACTCCTGGAGCAACACCCCCGTCGTGGGCACGACATTGCCAGTCGAGTTCGGCGAGGAGAAGCTGTTGATCGTCAGGGTGGGCGCGCTGCCCGTCACCAGCGACAGTTGGGGCGAGAAGGTGTTATGCTGAAGGCCACCTTTTGTGGAAAGGACGAAAGCTTCATCATCCTCGTAACCTTTTGGGCTTTGGCATCGAGCGTTGATAATGGTTGGCTAGGGTTTATCGGTTCAGCTCTAAGAGGGTAAGGTGTCCTGGGTGGGAAGTTGGGACTAGCTAGTGGGGTCTGTTGGACTATCGATTTCATTGACATTTAAAAGGCGGTATAAGTTTTCCAGGACACGTTTTACTTACTGGAAAGAAGTTGGTTATTACTTGGGAATGTATGTGAACGGGGGTATAATGGGTTGTACGGTTGTCTTTTAGGGAACGAATGGAAGGGTGGCGAAAAGTAGTGCCGAACAGTGTCGGATGACGAGTTAGTTTTTTAGGATCAGACCTATTAATGTTTTTCATCCATCTATCTACGAATGGCTTGAAAAATGTAAAGAACGAGTCGACGGGTACTAATCGGTTTTTCGCGCTTCGATGTGACATCGTTGAAAATGAGACGAAACTCGATGAAGAACGCGTACTTTCTTTGCTCGTATTATCCTTTAATATGCACAAAAACACGTATCATACGCATCAAACTCGAATTCCATACGAGATCTCGAAGTAGCGATACAAAGAATTTCCCCCAAAGACCGCGACGATAATAATTCGATCTCTCACTACTAAAACGTTTAGATCCATACCTTCAACGAATAAAAACCAATATCGGCTTGGCAAGAGAGTCTTCTCGAAACCGAACACAGACTTCCGATAAGACCAATAAGCACAAGAAGTCCTGCGAGCGCGAAATAATCAAATTATCCGAAAGACAAAAGCGAGAGGTCTTCGAAAAAAAATAGAAAATACCTCGATCAAACTCTATTCCCCCTATCAAAACACGAGTTCCGTTTCACGACCGTGATTACTCTCTCGCCAAGCAGATATATGAAACAACACCGCAAAAGCACACGCGCGACAAGAGACAAATCGAACAAGGGACAAAGGGAGGAAAGAAAGCTGGACTCGAGCGAAAAGAAAACACGAGCCTCGGGCCGCGTCTTTGCATACATCCTGGCGAGGATCGTCGAGGAGCAGCGCGATTCGTGCGATAAATAAATTCCAGGCGCATCCCATCGACGGGGTCCAACTTTTCCTTCCCACCTCCAACATTCCGCTCGCTCCTGTGCCACTCACCGTGATGAAGATGATGAAGGCCGGCCAAGTTGAGGGTGTGCTGAGTGTGCTGAGTATGCTGGGCATGGTGAAGACTGCCGACATTGACGCCGACACCTTGGAGGCTGAGGGCCTGCTGGCCCGGGGGCGCCAGGCTGGCCAAATTCTTGGCCAGTAGCTCGAACTGCGTCACGGGCACGGGGCTGTAGGGCGAGCCGGGGGGCGGCGTGGGAGCGCCCCAGGTGTAACCTCCCACACCGACCCCCACGGCAGCGGAAAACACGCTCTCTGAAACTGAAGGATCCCTCCGATTAATCGATCTTTCCCCAGCGACGTGTCGGCTTGGACCCACCGTAACCCCGACTTTTGCTTTGGATTTCGATACTCCGGGGCTATTTTAAACCTTTGCAAAACTACGTCGAAAGCGTGTTTTTTTCTCAAGCGATAATTCGCGACTTTCATACATCCGAAACTAATGAATCCCCGGCTATCTTGTTTGTTCCTTTCGAACGAAAACCTCTTTGGAACGTTCCATTATTGGTAGGATGTATACTTTGCGATAGAGCTCGAACATAAATTCGAATCTGGATTTCTGTTCGCGAGAGAAATAAGACACTTTGGAGCGCGAAGTTTTAGTTATCGTCTTGTTGCGTATTTGTGGGTCATTGCAAAGTGCGAAGCCACCGAGTCGAGTCAATGGCTGGTGAAATGGAGTTTGCTCGTCTCTTCGTTTAACCAGTTAACCGCGGAATTTATCGTGGAACGTAAGGCAGGAACGAGACGCGAGAATGATTTTACGATGTACGTAAAGCAAAGTAAGGAAGGATTAGATTTTCATTCGATAAGACATTAGTTTCTCTGCACACAAGTTCTTGCGGTTAATGATAATTTTTTATTTCACACTACGAGCATAAGGGTAAACCGCGTGGAAAGAAAATTTAGGACCGACGTGACGTCATACGCAGTTAACCGATTAAGGATGCGAGGTTGGAGGGACTGAATATGGAATGATGATTAGAGTATCGAAATTTGAAAGAGAGCTCGATTAAAAAGAGTTATTTGGACTTTGAGAAACGAAAGTGTATCGCTTTGTATAGCCAATGAAATCGATTTTTCCACGGTTTATTTTCCTACGAGGTTCGACTTATTCTTGGAAGTAACGTGCTCGAACGTGCCCGAGGCACGGTCTGCAATTAAAAGGCGATAAGTTTCATTCGGTACTTCCGGAGTTTAAGTACTCCGGCCGTACCTATGTCACGTTTTTTACGATACTCGAATGACACGGTTAATGCCTGGGATCTGTGTATAAGCGCAAATACGCGGTGTGCTTTATGAAACTGCTAAAATTTTATCACGATCCGCGCCAAACAGTTTTTCGGATAACCGATATCAACCAGCGCTTTATAGTCCGAGAGATTAACGATCGCGCATGATGAACATAAAGACCGTAAGGATATTCCCGCATTGCGTGCCCATCGCTAAAACTGGAAAATCAATCACAATGACGGATCACTATATATATATATATATACAATCACTTATAAAAAAAAAAACCCCAAAACTTATGACACCGTATTTTCTGAAATTCTCCACCATCTCTTCGCGGTACTTAAATTCCGCTATAGATCCGCTTCCTCTTCCTTCTCACCCCTCTTTTGATCCAAGATACAAATAACACCCCATACGCAATTCCAATGTTAACGAAATCTCCAAAATCGATTAACGTCCATTCTTCTTACGATCGATAACATCGGACGTATTCCCATTCGCGATTGCACAAAGCGCGGACCTTTAATGCCAGGCAACATCCTCGCGGTGCGCTCGATCGAACCTCCCGCGGATCTCGCGTGAGAGGCATCTTTGGGGCCGCCTTCCAAGAAGCTGCGAAAAGCCTCGCGTGCTTTTCCGTCTGAACGGCGGATGGAGGGGGCGCGCGCTAATCGACGTCTCCTCGAGGATCGAGGCATGCCTTGCACCCGCCAGGAGGATTTAGCCCGGGCCACTGCCTCGAGAAACGCGAGAGGCCGTTCCTACCGCGACAGGAGCCAGTTGGGTTTCCTGTGTCTCGAGAGGCCGGGAGGAGGCCCCGGGGCTCGGTGGCGAGGAGCCGAGGAGAAAGACCAGGTGGAGTCCACCGCGTACACGCGAGTGCCGTATGAATATTAAAGTCAGGCAGTGACGCCTTGCCCGATGGGCGAATTGAAATTTATCGCATTAGTTTCTCGCCGCTTTCGATAAATATGCAATAAACGGCCGGCAGACGAATAAATGGAAAATCTATGCAAATTCATTTAAATCGTCCGCGTCCTCCGTGAGGATCGAGAGGAGGGGGGAGGAGGAAGAGAGAGAGAGAGGGAGAGAGAGAGAGGGAGAGAGAGAGAGAGAGCTGCGT
Organism: Ampulex compressa; assembly: GCA_038496175.1. Classification (NCBI taxonomy): domain Eukaryota; kingdom Metazoa; phylum Arthropoda; class Insecta; order Hymenoptera; family Ampulicidae; genus Ampulex; species Ampulex compressa. The sequence continues at coordinate 154,572 of JBCFXI010000116.1, read as the reverse complement.
GCAACCAATTTTGTATCTCACTTCGTCACTCTCACTCGATCCCTCTCTCTCCTTCTCATTCCCTCGCTCTCTCCCTCCTCCCTATCCCATGCTTTCGTTTTCTCTCTCCGTGGATACTCCGTAGGTTAATCCACCGAAGAGAGAAGATTTACTTCGGTACAACGCCTCTCCCCGCTCGATGATTCATCGATCGTTTTATCCAGCCGACGTCTTATTCGACGGCTTATCCGCGAGATATCTGCAGGACGGTTAGCCCTTAAGGGCGACGTCCCTCCCTGGTGCACCTACCTGTTCGTTCTGCGCCCGATCCGCAGCGTGAAAAAGTAAGAGACATTTTGATTAGCAAGTTTATTGGACGGCGCGGGCGAAAAAGTTAATCGGCCAGCGCGGTTAAGTGTATGGAAAGGGGGGGTCTCTGTCTCTCCTTCCCATGTTCTTTGGCTTCGATTAGCCCGCTTGCATACCTCGTTTTTATCCTTTGGAAATTATACAGAGCTGGATGCCCGATTTTGATCGATTGGCAATAGGTATGATATAACACGCGTGGGAATCGTATAGTTAGAAAAACGAAGTGACTTCCACGAGCTTGATCGAAACGTCGGACGAGCTGCCTAATGTTTTGCGCGTAGATTTGATTTTCAAGAAGCTTCCTTGTATGTTATACGAATTACACGGGCAAAGGTGGAATACGTTCGGAGATTGGGCGACGAATAAACGAGGAGAGGTCCATCGACGAATCGAATGGAGGAACCTCGTTCCAATAACCGCATCCCCGATCGACGAGGAGAAAAAGGAAAAAAGGCCATTGATCGATCAAACTGAGGAATTTCATTCTCTGCAACTGCATCTAAATAACAAAGAACAGAAGCCATTGATGGATCGAATTCGCGAACCTCGTTTCAACGGCTACATCTGATTAACGAACAAAAATCCATTACCAGGGCCAAACCTGCCTGGCGACCGACGAGATTAACCGAACCGGCCAATTAAACGGCCGGTTAACCGCTCAATCGCGCTCGCACGAGTAACTACCTTCGAACGAGCACGAAAAATCCACCTTTCACCCTCGAAAAACGCGATAAAGCGCCGCTGGTGGAGGGGGGAGGGGGGGAGGGAAGACACGCGAGGGGTACGAGCTACCGTCGATTTGCATTCACCGAGGATAATTGAAATCTTGGCTGGAGATTCGATTTCAGACAAGGTGCCAGGACGTTAAAGAGGAATCGACCAACGTACTCGCGAGACACGATGCCACAGTGAATACAATTTCGAGTCTCTTTGACCCTTTTTCGAAATAATTACGATGGCATATAACGGCGGGAGTTTGTTTCGCATCGAGTGTTTCCGCGATTGCCCTTTGCATCGAGATTCCTCTGTACTGGAAGTAAATGGAAAAGCGAGATAAGGTTTATCGAGCTGTTTGGCTGTTCTTGTTTAAGCATTATTTGCTTGATTACCGTTATTGGTATAATTATAACTTTAGCACTATTGTGTAATTATTTAACTTGGTATATTAGCTATTTAGACGTAACTAGCAAGCGTGCGTGTCTATCGATTCGAAACATGGTTTATCGCTCTGAACTTCGTTAAGCAGCTACGAACATTTCTTTTCACCGTCACACTCTTGTGATATGAAAAATATTCTCTCGACTTTCGTACGTTTAAAGAAATTTTATTTAAAAATCATCGTTACGGAGAATTTATAGTCACTCTACTATTGACTCTTCGATACTACCGGTGACTATAGTCGCTCAACGTGCGATGTTTGCTTGTCCTACCAATGACTACGGTCAATACGACTATCATTGATTCACATCTCATTACAAAATCTCAAGAATCACAAACTCTACGCGATAAATCACATATCGCATCGCAACTGGCTTATGCAGTATCGCTATACTCACGATTCGACCATTCACATAGCAAAAGGTTCTACTAAAGAAAAACCTAAATAAGAACCATATCATATACTCCAATAAACCTTGCCTCCACGATCCTTCCCCGCTCCACGCCTCACGCATCGCGACTCCTCCCTCAACCATCGCCTTATCCAAAGCATCGCCTTAACAACGAACGAGAGAGCCCTCGCCCAATACCCAACTCCAACAGCACAGCGGAATTATACCGACGAACGACACATACGAAGGGTGGTTTGAAAAGTTTCCATCGCAAAAATACAAAATACTTATCAGATTGCACAAATTTAGTCGATAAATATCGCTGCATACGCGTTGAGCTCGGAAACTTTTCAAACCAGCCTTGTACCCATCGAAAGGTCTTTCCAGCCAACCATTCCATAAACAGCCTTTCCAGCCAACTATTCCATAAACCCGCGAAATCAGCGCCTCCAGCAATGAGAAGCCTCAGGCTCGGAAGCCGCGATTCCAGTGGAAGGGGTTAAACGAACAAGGAAGCCTCCCCCCTCGCCGACGTCTTGCGCCCCCCTCGAGCCTCCCTTTCACCGCTTTTTTCCTCCTCCTTGAGCCAGTCTGGTCCGACACGGTCCTCGCGAACGGCGTTTTGGATTACACCTCGGACAATGAGGTCGTTAGGACCCGGCCTCCCGAGGGGTTCGGAGGGCCAGGGAGGGTGGAAGGGAGGGAGGGAGGGGCAGGGGGTCCTCGACTGCCCCCAAGGCTCGGCCTCTTCCTCCTACGCCAGAAGGCTGGCTCTCCTCACCCTGGCGGGACACGCGGTCCGGCACGCACGCGGGAATTCTATTTGGACCCGGCATTTTTCTCCACCGCCGGGCCCCTCATTCATCGGTTTAATTGCATAATTGCGCCATTGTGCCCCGCTGCGGAGCAACGCACGGGCCCAGCGTGAAAGCCCGGCGCGACCGGACTGGAGATGAGAAAAAGATCGGCGGGTGTGGGCTGCCGAGGTGGAAGTTCAAAATCCGCGATGGTACGGCTGATGAATATCGGGATCTTTGGCATGGAGCGCTGGATGATGATGCTTGTCTTTTTTGATTTAGAGCGGATAAGAGCGGATTGTGGATGGGGAGGTGAGGAGGGGATCTGTGGTTGTGGACTGTTGAGTTGCGAGTAGAGAGTCTGTGATGGTATGGGTTATGAATATTAGGATATTTGGTACTGAGAGCTGGATGATGATGGTTGCTTTTTTAGATTTAGCGTTGATAGGGTGTACCATGGGTGTGGAGGTGAGGAGGGGATCTGTGCTTGTAGATTGTTGAGTTGAGAGTAGAGCGTCTGCGAGGGTACAGATTATGAATATTAGAGTTTTTGGCATCGAGAGCTGGATGATGATCGTTGTTTTTTTGATTTGATCGCGGATAGTATATACGACCAGTCTGAATTATGCCGCTCCCTTCATTGCAACCGTATCCACGGCAAAACGATAAATCTCTAAGAAAGAATAAGGGAATTTCGGTTTGAGGCTTTAACCCTTTGCACTCCTATGTCGAGTCACACTCGATATCAGTTCTCACCTCAGGAGCTCCTTTGTCGAGTCCCACTCGACATTTGTTCATGTCCAAATAAATATATATCGCGCATACCTTATCGACGCTCTTACCCACTCGCTTTACTATTATTATTATTAAGCAAATTACTATTATCATTATTATTAAAATTATGTCGAACTAGTTTCTTCCTTTATTTATTTAAATTGCCTTATTTTTTTAGTTAAAGTAAATTTCAAATAAAACACTTTAAAGTATTGGGAGCTGCTGAAGACGAAACTGAAATAAAATTCGGAGTGCAAAGGGTTAAAGCATCGGTATTCGCCGCAGGGACGACAAACGTATTCGAACGGAGCGTAACGCGTTCGTCGCACGCTCGCAGAGGCGTCTAAAATTGTATCGGCATCGCGGAATTAATCATCTTGGCGCACGTATCACGATTTTGCCCGACTTCCGTCCAGGGACGCAAAGGACTGGTACGTCTTCGGGCGGCGGGCAAGTGGGACGGGCCCTGAATAAGGATCCGCGGCGGAAAATAAAGGTGTAATTCGAGAACTCAAAAATGGCCCCGAAGCGCAGTTGTTAACGCGAAAATACACGCTCCGAAGCTATAATACGACGCTTCGCCGCTCGGCTCTCTCTCTCAGCCCAAGTTTCCCATTATTCGTAAGCAGCTGCTGCAGGTGATACGCTGCCTGTCCCCGGCAATCGTTGTTAGGAAGTACGTATTATTTCATTTAGATTGCATCTCATCGATACGATTACCCTCCTTCGCGTGTCCCGATACCACCGAATTTAAAGCAATTCGGAAGTTACTCGCAATTAGACCCCGATACGGCGAAGAGACCTCGGATCACGCGAGTCGCCAACCGAGCCCTCGATCGGTACCACATTGCATTAGGACCTTGAATAAGTTCCCGCTGTTTTCTAACGGATGATTTCATCAGGACTATGCGCGTGTTATTTCAGATGGTAATGCATCTACGAGGAATTTGGATTGCATCTACTATTGGTAAGCTTGAACTTCGCTTCTGCTTGAACGTGTTTTTTTCTCGGTTCTAAAAATGTCTAGTTTTGTGCAAAGTAGAGAGTATTCGCGGGGAATTTCCTCGTAATGTATCTAGGAGGAAGTACTATTGGTGAGCTTGAACTTCGCTTCTGCTTTGACGTGTTTTTTTCCTAGTTCTAAAAATGTCTAGTTTTGTGCAAAGTAGAGAGTATTCGTGGGGAATTTGCCCGAGCTATTTTATTCGAAAGAAATTTCTAGGCTTCAAAAATAATGATTTTGATCTTTGAGATAAAAAGAAGAAGTTGGAAAACGAAAAATATGGAGAAATTGCTTAACGAGGACTCATGTCGGACGCTAGTCGAACTTGCATAATCATTACCAGTAGATGAAACAACGGTTTCAAAAGGTTTTAAACCACCAGGAATGATCGAGAAACAAGGAGATTGGATGTCGTATGAGTAAAATAGCGAGAACTTGTTCGAGATTCTAATAGCTTCGGTTGATTCGAGACACTCGGATGGGATTTTGCGACAACGATGTACGCGTAACGCAAAGCGGCATAATGGTTGGATTGAAATAACGATGAGAGAGTTTTAATCAAAGTGCGATCATTGTCGGGAACTGATAGTCCGTTTAATAGTATCGATAACACCGGATCGAAGTGATGTGGATATTATTTGTAATTAGATCCCGATAACGTGGAAAAACATACGGTGGCCCGGATCGAAATACCGATCGGCCGGCAAAATACCATTTCCACTTTACATTTTTCGAAGTGCACGAACGTTGATTTACGTGTAAATTATAAATGGCCGCGCGTCGATAAATGTGCGATGACAGGGATTGTATTGTATAACGCCTTACACGATACGGTTGACTTTAATTAATTGTATTACAGTCCCGATTAAATTAAGCGTTCCGATATATCGTTTAATTTAGATTATATCTCGTTAGTGGGATTATCTTCCATCGCGTGTCTAGATGCCGGTAAATTTAAGGCAATTTGGGAATTATTTGTAATTAGATCCCGATAAGGCGGATGAGCCTGGAATCGTACGGATCGGGACCCGATTGCTCGAAAAAGGATTTCGCACTTTTAATCCAATTCCTGTAATATGAAAATACTCGTACGAATGCGAATATGTGTTTGCACGATAGCGAATATCGAATGCGCTTCTAAATTATGATTTTATTTAACGATAAGTCTGTAAATACCTCGATGGATTAAAGTATTTATTAGAAAATAATATATATAATCGAATATGAATTATATCGCAAATTTGATTATCACCGATCATAAAAGTACATATCGGTTTTTAAAGGCGGATGAATTTTTGACTGCCTGTAGCTTTGGTAACTTCTCAAAGGCACGAGCGTATTTTCTAAAGTAAAAAAATGCGTTTACACAGGCATTGGTCCGAGTTGGATCCTCGCGCGCCGCTACAATATTTAACCGGATGTCAAAATGATACGACAAGGTAAAATTGCATCATTGTGCAGAGAAAAATGCCACGTCGAGAGATCTTCAAGCGGAAAAAATAAAAAAAGCATGCTGTCAAAACCAGCGCCTCAACCAAGAACGTTTATAGCTTTTGTCTGACGTGCTTCTAGCTGACCTATTCCCACAAAAAACGTGCTTCGCCAGTGCACGAAAAGCAGTGGGTTTTTTTTTTTGCACCGAACAGAATTGCAGTGTTTGGCATAGAAACGATTTACATGAAACCTCTACGATACCGAAAAAAATACAATGCCTATTATATCTCTGAGATAAATTAAAGAGCAGAAAGCGGAGGAACAATGCTTGCTATTGTCAACATAAAAAATATCATGTGAATCGAAATAAAAAACGTTTACAATTAATCTATGGAAAATTAATTTCACAGGAAAAATCGGGATCAGGACAGGAGTATCTATAAGAAAAATCGGATAAAGCGTGGTATAGCATCGAGATAACCGCGATCTTTGTGTTTTTCAACTACAAGCTCAATTCTCCCGCGAAACGCGCGTAGCAACATTATGAATATCGCACAGTCGAGCATACAAGCTTGCAATACAATGGGCATCTGCATAATTAACAGCGTGCATACTGCCGGATTGTGCGTTAAGGTTAATTGCACGTTGAAAGTTAATGAAACGTTAAATATCGGACGATTGCATTTAACGTCGGCATTCGTAGCTCGACGGACTTATTTGCGCAAGGCGAAAAAAACATGGAATTTTGGCGACGCGAATAAGGCACGTCTTTCGACGCGATACGCAGACCGTAGCTCTTGCGGTTTTGAACGATTTTATTCTTCAAATTCATTTTCGGCACCGACTGATAAGGTCATTGGACTGGAACTGTTTAAGGTGGGTTTCGAATCACTAGAACTACGGTATACGTATCGCGCTCTTGTGGTTTAGTAATCCACTTTGAACAGTAAATCCTAGGTTCAAACGACCTTATTGTTCGATGTCGAAAATGAATTTAAAAAAAAATTAAAAATTAAAAAGAATAAAAAAGGCATCTTTTTATAGTGGATGAATCTCGCCCATCACTGATGGTTTATCCATGTGACATGTATACCGTTTAAGGTTGCTCAGACCCCACCTTAAACAGTAGGACCTAAGCCCAATAATCTCAGCACTCGGTGTCAAATATTAATTTCCAAAAAAAAACGTCTAAAAATAAGATAGCAGGAAAATCGTTCGACTTCGAGAAACACGAGTATTTGCGCAATTCCAAAGGGAGGAGATCCGAATGCACTTGACACGGAAAAATATTCGAGAATACCGATGAACCTTGCTCGCGTAAGATGCTAAATCCGGTAGTATCGTGCAAATGTCGGAAGAAACGCGAGGCAAACGGCGGATGGATGCATTACATTGTACTTATTCACGCCCCGAAGAAGTTACTAATGAGAATAACGAAGAAATACAACATTGCCGTGGGTAATAATTCTTACCCCGGCGCATAAGTCGAATTGCTTTCATAGTTGAAAAGAAGTTGCTTATTATGGGCGAGAAGTCCGGGAAGAGGGGCAATATAATAAATATTAATACTCCCATAAAACGTGGAGGCCTGCAATTATTTTCTAATTAATTAATGGACGTAGATAAGTGCAAGGAACGAGAATAACGAAGAAACGCGAATGACTAACGAAGGATAAAGATTATCTCCGATGATGTTATAATTAAAGATACTCGTGTAAATCGCGAAGATAACCGTGCAAACGCAAACCTAAGAATCATGAATAAATAGAACCACTGTGCCGGCTGATAGATCGATAAATACAATAACATACACGAAGCATGCTCGCTTAAAACACGAGAGCAACTCTAAAATACAATATATCCCGAATACAGTGAATACATACCAGATGAAAAATCACCGCGGCAAAAATTTCGATCAGACGAAACGAGATATTCGCATCACCACTACTAGATCGAATGTCTTCGACAAATATTTTCAACATAACGCGCGCTATTTACGACGAAACCATATGAAACGATTCATACAGTCGTTCGATGGCGAAGAAAATATTTTCATTTCAATTAAACGATCTAGCATGCTTTTCGAGATGTACAATTTCCCCCGTCAACGCGTCCGCTCTCTACTCGAATTAATGTCCCCATATAACAGAGGATGCGTTCGTATTTACCAGTGAGGAGGGATTAAATAAGAGAAGGAGGGAGAAAGAGAGAGAGAGAGAGAGAGAGAGAGAGAGAGAGAGAGAGAGAGAGAGAGGGGGAGCAGGGGAAAAACTGAGCTTTGGAGGATTAAAGTCGAACAGCGACCTTCCCATTTCAGGTCTCGTGTAACGCTCGCAGAATTCAGCATCGTTTTGATAAGGGCCGGGATTAAACGATCACGAAAGTGTGAGAGGGAAGATGCAAAGTTGGCGAGGAGCGGAGAGCAGGAAAGGGCCGCCCGGAAATCTTACCTTTGTGTGTCGTCGCGTGATAAGCTCGTGCTGATGTCGGTGGCCCAGGGGTGGCGGGGGTGGCTGCGACGTAACTGCCCCCACCACCCCCCGGGAATAACGAGTACAGACCGTAGCGGCTCACACCTGTAACAGAGTTTCGTCAAAATCAATAATGCGATCCTTGGCGAATTTCTTTGGTAATGTAATTACACCCGACTATCATCTTGCTCGGAATTGGATGTAAATCAAACGAATGTTCCTTGGGAGCGGTTGTACTTACAAACCGTGCTCACAACTGCTAGCAAGGACCAGTCGTTCAACACTAAAACTACCATCCACTTTCTGGGCATATTTAGAACACCACGTGCATCTTTAAAAAAAAAAAGGGGAGAGTAAAAGGAAATTTCAGTGAATCAAAATGATGATCTAAATACTGCATAGAATCATGGAAAAGCTCAAAAAGTATATCGTTATAAAGTACTACGATTTTTTAAAAAACGACTGGTCAGTCATTTTGACTGGTTTGGTAGTTCTAGTGTTAATCTCTCTGGTAACTGAAATGTGAAATGAAACTTTGGTGTGAAATAGGTGATAATATTGTTGCTTCGTTCAAATTATTTCTATACTTTAGCTTGCTCGTATATCATGATATGCGCGCTATATTGGCCCTTCGGGGCAAAGTACACTTAGCTAATGTTTTAAACCACGATTTTGGATTATCGACCGTGTGCACATTCCTCAATTTGGCTCATGCCGGATATCGCTTTAATAAACATCGACAAGATATTACGGGGTACCGATATTTATAAGCTTTCGATATCGATCAATATTTTCCCATCAAATTCCAGAGAAATCGTGAACGTTGCGCGGCGATCCTGCTGGTGCGCACGATTGATTCAACGTTTATATTTAATCCGATAAATCCGCGGTCTAGTCGTATACCAAGAGCCGTTGAGTTTACTATTGCAAAACACCGTAAGCGATGATTAAAAGGGAAAAAGGAAAAAGAGGTTGCAAAAAGCGGTAGGAGTTGAGACGTGTAGTTACAAGAGAGGAATGGAGATTACGCTTCTTTATGTAAGGAAGTTTTCCACTCTTTTCCTACGAAGGCTATTTTTTATCCGCGCATCCACGAACCTCCGGGCGCATCGCTCAAATCTACGCGCATTAAAAACCGGGAGGGACTTCCAGCGATCAGAATGGTTATACATTTTTTATAAACCGCGAATCACTGAATACGAATGACGCCTAGGAGGAGTTCAAGGCCGGAATGGTCATTATTCGCGCAACCGTGGAATTTACTTGCCGGTCTCGATGTTTGCCGAGCTTCATCATCATCGGTGGAAATATCATACCGCGGTTCTCCGCAGTCCGTGCAATTATACGCAATTTTCCCGATAGCGTTCCACGATAGGCGTACAAACATATCAACGCGGAACCGATTTTGTTGCATTCTTAATGGCAGCACAGCAAAAAGGCGCACGAAGGGAGAAAAAATCGCGTGTTTAATGTGCACGAGAGGAGATAGAATTAATCACGATGCACGACAAGTTCGATGATATGAGAGATTTACAAAAAAAAAAAAAAAGAAAAAAAAACGGAAGAAAGATCGACCAAAACCCGGGAGATCGAAACCAGGAGCGATCGGTACGCCGAGTCAATGCTACGTGCAATTCTCGTCGATGGTAGCCCGCAAGGGAAGGCCGTAAAACCAGTTTGTCCCACCGTTTTCGATCGTTAAAGCCCGAAAATACAAATAGAAAGCTGCGCGCTGGTGTTGACGGAGTAACAACGCGTAACGATTTAGAAAAAAAAATACAATTGTATTAGATGATAAGAAAATAACCAGGAAGGTCCATAAAAACACGGAAGACGGAGCAGAGATAGCCGAACGCGCAATATATTTTACTCGCTTTAAAGATGCTTCATTAATAATTACACGCTACAAATATTAAAAAATAAGAATTCTGTGGTTAAAGATGCACGAAATATTTTTTAAACAGACGCACATCGGTGAGGTCGATTTCTGTCTCCTTTATTCGCTAAGTTCCCGCAGAAACCTAGGATTGAACGATTAAATAAATTTTGCGCTTAAATAATAACAAAACAACGAGATAATTGGCGTTGTTAAAGAAAAATGAGAGAGGAATAATTGTAGGAATGGTAAAAAGAAAAAAAAAATAACTGCCGAAACCCGGGATTGAACCGGGGACCTTTAGATCTTCAGTCTAACGCTCTCCCAACTGAGCTATTTCGGCACATGCTTCTTGATGCCTTCCTAATCGAGCCCAAGGTATTGCCGCTTCCCAACGTAAAAGAAATCGAAGCTCTTAAGGCGCAGAAGCGAGAAAAAAGTAACTGCCGAAACCCGGGATTGAACCGGGGACCTTTAGATCTTCAGTCTAACGCTCTCCCAACTGAGCTATTTCGGCACATGCTTCTCGATGCCTTTTTAATCGAGCCCAAGCTATTGCCGTTTTCCAACGTAAAAGAAATCGCGGCTTCTAAAGCGCAGAAGCGAAAAAAAAGCATCTGCCGAAACCCGGGATTGAACCGGGGACATTTAGATCTTCAGTCTAACGCTCTCCCAACTGAGCTATTTCGGCTAGTGAATGCTCCTGCATCTCTGGGGGAACTCGATGTATTATCACGTGCCGCGATAAAAGAACACAAAGTTTAATCGTTCACATTGCAAATATGTTTGCGAACCACGGACGATGCCAAGCATTTCATTTCAAGTATAACCCTTAGGCACTCCGTTGGTTTATCAATGCTATTTACCAATTCTTCTATAGCGTATAAAAAATATAATGTTTTTGATACATGAAAATAATTGAAGCATATACATCGTTTCTTGATTAAGACTGCACTGGACTATTGGATAATGTGGCACTTAAGAAAAATTGTTTTAGCGGTGTTTTGCAAACAATATTATCCATCTTTTATTAATTTTATAACCTCGGGCTATCACCTATCTTCTTTTTCTAAGAAATATTTTATTTCATTTGGAAGTTTTGGCAATTATTTCAAAATTTCGGTAAAAAGCGGAGATAAAACTACCTATTCGCAATAGATATGAACAGAGATGATTGTAATTTTGATTTTCGTATTTGTTACGATTTGATTTTAATAAAAATATTTTGAAATTCTATTTTAAGTTTCCAATGGATAATTTAAGTTTTTCAAATGTTCTTAAAAAGGATGGCAAGTATTTCATTCTAAATTCTTTCAATGAGAAATCATATTTTAAATAAATATGTGCTTTTAATATAAATAACGGTGGATACGAGATTTTGAAAAAATGTGAAATAAATCAAAATCATTGCAAAATAATTTTACGGTTTTCATTCGCATGTTTCATGTCGGCAACGGCATATAAACGACGTGCAATCCGATTTAAAATGTTAAACTTCGAGTCTTGCGTGCGAGCAAATTCCAAAAATAAATTCGTCGACGGCCAAGATGAAAGCATAAAACGCGAAGGTTTGATAAATGAAGGAAGAGAAATAAAAAAGAATAAAAAAAAAGCAACTGCCGAAACCCGGGATCGAACCGGGGACCTGTAGATCTTCAGTCTAACGCTCTCCCAACTGAGCTATTTCGGCTTACGGTTTTCAGCGCCTTCCTGAAAAAACCTGAACCCTTCTCCTCCTCCATCATAGGGGAAATAGAAAATTTGGAAAAGTAAGAATAAAAAGGGAATGATTGGTGTAGCAAAATTCAGAAGTAAATCGGAGATATTTTCATCTGCAATCTAATGTTCGTCTAATAAATTCAAATCAATTTTTGCTGTATTGCCAATTTCTAAAATGAAGAGAGAAGTTCGAAAAATAAAAAATTAAAGAGAAGAGCGCTACTCTACCGAAATCCAAGATAAAATCGGAGATATTTAGATACTGAGGCGTATCAATGTTATCGCGCCTTCGACCAAATATGGCTTATCGCTCTTTATCCTTGGAAAACAGATTCAAATTTGAAAAAGCGGTAAAAAGAAAAAAAGGGAATGTTTCCGGAACCCGGGATTGAACCAGGGACCTTTAGAACTTCAGGCTAACACTCTCCCAGCTGAGCTACTACGGCCTGTAACTTATGAACCCTTTCAGAGTCAACTACACCCAGTAATGTCTCCAAGGGTAAAACAATCTTACCTTTATTATTTTATTATCAACAATTTTACCATTTTTATCTGTGATTAAAATACAAATTTTAAAGGTACCATGGGCCGGACTTTGGGTATATTCAATTGACTGGTCACCGTAAATCAGAAAGAAAATGAAGGAAGAATATAAGTAGAAGTGACTAGTACTAGGTGAGCGAACAAAAAAAAAAAAAAATCTCAAAATTTGAATAAATTAGAATTTTTACTTTATATTCCTAACTTTGTTCACCAAATAAAAATCTTGGATCAAATTAAAGTCTAAATACGCGAAAAAAGGGCGTACACAGTAGGCAATGAAGAACTAAAAATGCTTTCAACCGATGCCCGTATCCTCGATGCCTGCCATGTAAAAATAATCAAAGAAAGCAAGGAAACATACAAAATAAGTATAATACTCCGGATTACCAAAGAAGCTGTCCCTAGAACGAAAAACACCAGCCTCTACTTTCTACCTCTTCGGTGTTTATCAGATAATAGAATCCTAAGTAAAGGAAGGAAACATAACAAACGCAACGCGATAAACGATTCCAAGGCAAAGGACGTATCTGCCTGCAGCCTGTTTTATTTTTTTTCCACAGCAGAAAAAATGCAGAAAAATACGAAAATTCAAAAGTACGTACGAGAAAAGCTCGTACACTAAAAAAAAAAAATAAAGAGCCAAATCGCCACTTTCTACATTATCACTATCCAGCAAGCGCAAAAGCTCGCGTCCAAAGAAGCGCACAAACGTGCCTATCGCAGCGATCTCAAAGCTTTTTTAGCAGCGCGCCCCAATTTACGATCACAAAACCAGCGCGCACCCTGGAAGAATTTTTGCATAAATACACAAATACGTATTACTCATCACCAAGCATGTTACTTCGCGCTAACAAGCGGAGCCAAATGCTAAAAATGCATCTGTCACCCTGCTGACCAAATCGGATAATTACTAACAAAATCATGATTGCAAATTATCTCCGACGCCCCAGAAGTTTTTTCGCGCAGCCCACCATGAAGACCACTGGCTATCGTATACCAAATGCCCAAGAAGCTCGTCTCGGGAGAAAAGCTCACGTTGAGGAAAACGCTAATACCACTGTAATCCATTACTCGCTTGATTTTCTTTTAACCTTCAATTTTAATTTAGATTTTCTTCCGCTTAAAGGAGTAACGATAGCTTGTTATACATAGAGAATATCTGTCGCACACTAGAGGGTTGGTCACCTATCGCGCATCGGTTCTATACGATAACCGCGTATACCGCTCGCCCAACGAAAGTATGTAGAAAATGAATTTATTACTGTCCTACAGATCGGCCAATGGGCGCTAATGATTTGATGCGAGTGCGTTCGCAGGAGATTATTACGACACGTAAGCAGCATGTTTCGAGAGGAAGATAGGCGGGTGGCAGGACCGCCGCATCGGCATGTCGTACGTCGAATAACAAGAGGAACGAGCGCGTACGCTCGGGCCGCTCCTAAAAATGGAGCGCGGTTAAATGGAGTTCTACTGTACTCGATCGGCCAATGCGGGTTCACGGGGCCGTATGAACCACACCCCTTTTAATTACCACCCGTTAAGACCACTTACCGCATTCCACCCGCGGACCTTTCGAGCGGAAACGGCCGGGGAGACTTAAGCGCGGAGAGGCATAAATCGGCCTCCTTATTATCTTGCTTTAACCCCTTGCCCCCGATCGAATTTTTCAACGAACCACTACCACTGGTCACGCCCGATTTTCTAACGCCTCCTGGAATCTTCGAAGCGTTCGCTGTTGGGGAAATTAAGGTCTGCTCCTTGGTGACAAGGTTTGTTTTAAAGAAAACAACGTATTTCTTTCAATTGAATTTTGGTCGGCAGCGAACGTGACTACAGTGGCGCTTATGTACTGTTAGAGAATAATAAAAGAAAAGTACGAGATATCTGGTAGTTGGAAGTGAATCTACTAACCGTATAACAATATTCTCAAGCCGCATCAACCGTATCAAGTTTTCAAACTTTGTTACCGATCACGAGCGTAATATTAAATATTCATAGACCCCTGATGGCAATGACGCATACGATCGTCGATATAATAATATTCTACCAGTTTCCATTCAATCCCAATCGCTAAGTACTACGATCGTATCGAGAACAAGGATTCTACATTCACGAGGATTTTAACATAAAGTTCAGCCGGCTTGCTAGGAATCGCGGCGAATTTTCTCAAATCACAAGGATTTCGACCTAAAGTTCAGTTCGCTTACTAAGCTCGCAGAATCATAGAATCCGGAATCACGGAGAATTTTTTCGAATCTACCCCATCGCGATCGCGCAAAGGAACGTAAGCTTCGTTTCCATCGACAAGGAACGCTTGCCTGGACCTTCCGCGCAAAAATCGTGATTCCTGATTACAGAGCAGAGCGGGTTAAAGCGGCGTAAAGCTCGTTTCGGTATGTACCTTGATTGTGAGCCGGTGCAGGGGTGGCGGCCAGGGGTGGTATGCCCTGGGACTGTTGATTCGGAAGTTGATTGGACTGAGCAGGTGCAAGGGGCCACAGCGTAGCTGCCGTGGCAGGGCCGGACGACTGCTGGGCCCGGGGCCCCGTGTCGCCCACGGGACGATCTCCTGTCCCACCTTGGGCCACGGGAGGGACCAACATCGAACCACCCCCTCCCGAGGCTGAAACCAAAATCAATCAACAAAACACAAGGTTACTCCTCGAAAAACAAGATCCTGCCTCCAGCCACACCGCGCCCGATCCTTCGATCGGGATGGAAGATGAATTGCTCGAATAACTCGTTCGCGAAGTTACTCGCGAACCTTTGCAGAGTCTTGAACTGGGATCGTTCGCTTTGATCCTTCTCCCCTTTGTCTTTGCCAGTTACGCTGTGCACGAATCTTTTGGGGATCGTTAACCAGGATTGGGATCGTTCGCTTTTCATCCTACTCCACTTTGGTTCCGTCGATGACTTTAACGCTACACTATACTGACGCGCGATAGTGATTCATCGTGTCAAAGAACGGTTTTATTTGCTCGTTGAGCGTGAAAAACCGTGCGTTTAAGGGATCTCGTTTCTGTCTGGCAACCAGCACGTAAGTACTTATTTACGATAGAGAGCTAATTTATTTTTTTTGCAACCCTGCGGTAATAAGATTATTATAATGTAAAACTGTATAAATAATCAGTATATAGAACGATTCTTCTTATTTCAGATTTCCCAGAGAACAGAGATCCTTTTTGATATTACAGCAGGGATCAGAACTTCGTTTTTTTCGAGTCACCATGACGTTATACTCGGAGTACGGTAAGCATAAGAAAATGTGTGAGGACCCATCCATAGGGCCTTTTATCCCGCTTAATGATTATTCGGTCGCGTCGTTTGGTGCACATGCGACTCGGCTCTTTTTTTGCCCTAATTCCCTATCGAAGGCCCGAAAAAATGAGGAGAGGCAGATGCGAGTGTCTGACGATCCCCATCAGCTTTTCCTCGTTAATAATCCCAACGCACGTGTGCTCCTAGGTCATGGCATCGTCGGACGACGAGGGTAAAGGGAGAAAGGTTGGGGACAAAGCTACCCGCTTGCTTTTTTTCCAAGCAAGGTACAAGATAAACACAACGGGCATAAGGGTACAATTAACGCGCATGAGGCGGACGCATAGTGAGTTTTCTTATCCTGGTAATCGCTGGTGAGTACTATCTATTCTGAGCGTGAGCTCCATCAGGGCTGAATTAATTAAAATATTCTACGTTGGAAGGCTTTTTGTGAGACATTTTTAACAATAGCTCCGTACACTCGAAGGAAATTTTCACGCGGTAAGCTGTATTTACTTTAAGAATGAGCTCCCTTCAGGGTCAGATTAATTAAAGCGCTTTACTTTATACAACTTTTTGTGAGAGAATTTTAACAATAGCCCGGTAAAGTTAAGCGAAATTTAACAATGGATTCGCCGGATTTAATACTTGGCGTATTAAAATTTATCGCGAAATTATCATGTAATAAAGTTGATGAGAGTAACGAGCGATTATAATCCGTCGTAGATCTGCGGAATGATTCAACAGTATGTATCATGTGTATGATGTAGTTGCACCATTCCTCTACTTCTTAGGTCTCTCGTTTTCTCATAATGCAATCCTAGAATCCTTATCAAAAAAAAAAGATAGTCCACTGTAAAAGTGCCTATAAAATCAACCAGTCTTAATTTCGCCTTTTACATTTACTCTTCTCCTCGACAATCCGCAATCCCTTTCTCAATCCCTCGCCACTACAAATCAAATTACAAAACAAATCATACAGTGTGCACAAAAACCCATACCATTCCTCAATGTCCTCCCAGCAAAATACTAAAACCATCTTCGCAAACTACACACCCTTCAATCCTATTCCCTCCCTAAAACCATCCACCATCTCTTCCTCCACCCTTCGCACTTCCATCTCCCAAAATCCGTACATCCAACGCTAAATTACGCTTCAAAAAAACTCTCCTTTCAAAGAAACCCCCTCGCTCCTTCCAACCGATAAATAAACACGCTCGAAGTACACCGATGAGAATCAAATCAGCCGCCAACCCCAAACGGGCTCTCGATTATCGTGTCCATTCGCCGAGGAACCCAGCCGGCACGAGAGCTGAAACTCCCGGGGAGTGTCGTAAATTTCTTAACCTTTCCCTGAATATGTAACCGGAAACGCGAAATGTAAGAGGAAGTTCGGTGGATCGCGCCTGTGTACGCCAGTGTGGGTATCGGAACGAGGGCGGAGGCGAGAGATACAGAAAAGCGATAAAGGCCGTACGAGCGTGGGGCAGGGAGGGGGGGGGGGAGCGGTGGGAGGAGGTAAGGAGAAGAAGGAGGGAGTATATAGGGTTTTCAATGAGCTGAACAGAGCACGAGCGTTCCATTTCGTCGAGCGGGGTGAGTTACGGAAGGGATGCCTCAGGAGGGCGGAGAAGGAGGAGGAAGGGGGGAGGGGTAGCAACAGGTCGACAGGCATAATGTAGTCTCTTAGGTATACACACGGACATCCGACTCGGGCTTTTCAGAAGACCCGCGCGCTCAGCATATGTATTGTACGCATCTACTGGGTGAACCTTGAGAGAGGAGACGCGCACTCGGGCATCGCGTATCTACGTATTAATAAGGGGAAACTGATCGACGTGTAGGGAAAAAGAAATTAGCGTTGTAGGCAAGAGTGCAGTGTGGGCCTTTTTGCAGGTTATTTCTCGAGAAGCGAGAGGTCCGCTGCGTGTAAAGAAATAGGGGTACGTAGGAGTGTGTGCTCGTCGTGGGATGAAGTACGAAGTTCATAGGTATAAGCGCGGCATGCGGGCTCCTTGAGTAACACGGATTGTGCATTTGCAGGATACTTCGAAAATTAACGTATTCTTACGAAGCGTAAAGCAATATTGTATTGAAATAATAAAGGCACGCGTGTACTCGCGTGATTCCCCATTCGGTATTTTCGAAAGACCCGCAGCAGGCGTATAATAGCTTTCGATGCAAATGGAAATTGGTAGAAAAAATGATACAGCTGGAACGGAATAATGTGAATAATAATTAGAAATTTGCGGGGGAATAAAACAGCCGAGCATTTTGTCGGGAGATCGATATCGGACATAAATGTAATCGCGCGATGTGCAATTACAAGTAGCGCATAAAATAATCTAATCTATTCTAAAATAGTCTAATGGTGTAATAGCCGGAGGTTGATCGGTCCTGCTTTAGATCCTTTAGATAGGAAAGGTAGGCAAAAGTGTGGATTCTTTACCTCCGTCAATTCCTTCGGATAGGAAAAATGCTTCAAGGTACAACGGCACGCACCTTTCTCCGGTATCGACGTCAACGGCAAGCCTTCGAGCATTGCATAATCTTCCCCGTCTGTCCCTCGATTCGTAACGATCCGCAAGAGCGATACTGATTTTGCGCTCCAAATTCAACCCCCTTTGTAAATCAAATCGACCCTCTCGCAATTCAAATTCTTCGACGACGCAAAAATATCCGCAGTAAAGTCGTTATTCCCGCGAAAAAATATCGTATATATATATATAATCATACTTATACATAAAAAAATACAAAACACACGATGCTTATTTATCATAAAAAATATTTATACATCCGTAACGGTCCTGCCACTACCACGGCCAATAACTTTATGCGCATACTCAAGAAATAATCACCGCAATCCGTAGGAGTAACACTAGAAACAGAGCGAATAATCGCATCGACCAAGTGACCATTGCTCGAAGAATCATCCGAAACATCAGCGTAAAATATATTTTTTGACGATACTTCTTCGATAAAAAAAAAACTTGATTTCCAAGAAGGTGAGTTCGACTTGCAAAGGGATAAATTTGACGCGCGAAACGCTGAATTAAAAATACAAAATCTGAGTTAGGAGTGCAAAACCTGTACGACAGGACCAACAGATACCGGCGCGCAACAAAACTTCCAGTTGTCATACCACTGATACCCGACGAGGAGGATGAGAAGGAAGAGGAGCAGAAGGAGGAGGAGGAGGAGGAGGAGGAGGAGGAGGAGGAGGAGCGTCGGCATCGCGTGCAGGCCCGTTGGCGTGCCGTAGACGCGTCCTCCTCGGACCGATGCGTAAGAGCGCAGTTTACACGGAAACGCGCCTTAGGAACCCTCGTTAAGCGCACGCCGTAATAACCGCCAATAACCTGTCAATCCTCAAGTATACATTTGTCAGGGTAGGAACGCGAAACGAGGATAATGACGCCACCGGCACCGGCATTACGATAATTAGGCACGATCGGTACACGCCGGCTTCTCTATCCCAGTTAATCGCGGGTGCATCCCTCCTCGCGGATCATCTCTAATGCCAAATAGCGCGGAGGGTTAACTCCCCGTTTCGTGATTTAGAAAAACATCGTCCCATCGTTAACATCGACGACATTGAAATTCTGGAAAATAGCTTCGAGAAGCAAACCATGCTCTGTGTTCGAATTCTTAGATAGGATAGTTATGTTGGAGCAAAAGCTCGAAACACTGTAAATATACTTGCTGATCGAGCTTTGAATTTGATCGGCAGTGAATGCATTTCGATTGTAATTATTTCGATGAGAGATCGCGGATGGTTCCTTTGGGATAATTCGCGGCAATTACGGCGTGACATAATCCGATTCGAATAGTCGAGGTTGCCGAGGTTGCTTTTTGTCCCTTGCTCGTCGTTTGCTCGCTGTTCGACTCGCGGTGTCGGCCGGGAAACTAATGCTTAACACTTCGGCTACGGGGAACCGCGAGAGCCACACAGTATGTGCAGTGTACTCGCGGATGTATGTAAATGGGGCAACAAAAAGCAAAGGAGCATCTACTTACAGCGCAGAATGTAGGGATTTCTTAAGCGCCTATAGGCACGAATACTAGCCGGGCGGTTATATGGGATTTCAAACCGCAGGGTTAGGCGGAAAATAGACGCCATTTACGACCGAGACTTCTTCCCTTAATTTCGAGCTTTTCTCCATTATGATGTCGTTTCAAGGATTATTCTGTGAATTAGACATATCGCGAACGAGCTTCCTTCAACCTACGTAACTAAGTTCCGATTTAAATTGATCATTAAAATTACACGCTCTCGAACCGGTTCTTTAACGTAAGATTCTGAGTGCTCGCTTCGGGGCACGTACGTCCCGGAGCAAAGTACAAAAACCGCGAATAAGCCGCGTTCGATAACCCACGAGGACCGCTAAAGTTCATGGGAAAAGACTATTATCGTACCAGCCTGCGTTTCGAATCACCGAGATTGCACTCTAGAACGACCTATGCCGTCGGTTCCACCCAACGGGATACTTTATCGCGAGGAAGATCGCATTATATTATATTTATATTTTTATTTATATCATTATAATTATATTTATCGCCCGCGGATCGCATCGACAAACACATCTCGCCCCGGCATCTCGAGTCCGGCACGTCGTTGACTTTATGCACCAAATACGCCCTGTGGTTACAAAAATTGGCCCTCCCGTATTTGCCGATTACCGCGACGATTCCAGCAATTCCTCCGACTCGGTCGGCTCACGATCCCCGAATTACAGCGTGCAGGATTCTCGCGCGATTTCGAAGCACGCGACTTGAGAATTATCCCCTGCACCGTGCACCGCAATTATGCGTCCGCGGGCCCCGAGACGCGGAAGAGGAGCCGCGAGCCCGAGGATTTTCTCGAGCCAGGATCGGGGCCGAGAAAAGTCGAGGAGGCGCCGGATTTTTACGAGCACCTGTTCGGCATTTTCCAGCCGTAAAAGGGGCCAGTTCCACGTCGTCAGGTAGTCACGATTCGTAGGGCCCCGTCCGTACCCTACCGACCTGAAAACCTGTTCCTCCGCCCGCCCTCCGGCCCTCCTGGCCGAGCCGCCACCGACAGGAGTGATGGAAATTAAAAATTAGGTCGCTGTCGCGACCATCGTGCTTTTTGCCCCTCGCAGCTCCCCTCGAAATTAAACGACGACCCTTCTCCCGCATGCACGACGAGTTCCATCCCGGAATTTCGGCGCCCCTCCAGCAATTCGACCAACTATTTTAGGATTATAATCCCTGGCCGGAGTTCACGCGCATCGATGCAGGAGCCTCGATCGCGGGGATAAGGAAGGTGCGATGGACAGCGTAGTCCCTGGCAATTTGTGTACAGGATGTTGATGTGTGAATTGATAAAACTATCTTGACACCCTATGATTCTACGATACACAGTATCTTGCGTTTCCGCGATCCTTTGTAATGGATATGTGATTTATTTGTATGGAAAATATCGACGTGCCAATTAATACGGTTAATACGTATTCGAGGTTTAACTAGTTTCGTGTATGAACGCTGATGCACCGTATTAGATAATATACGCAGTGGTTACGTCTCAAAGCAAGTATTTAGCAAAACTCAATAGTATGCATTTAATACATACGTTGTGTTGAAATATTGATCAATTTATATATATAAACAAACACGAAATTCATACCTTCGTGCTTAATAACGCGTCCCTTTATCGTATCCAATGCGATATGCGTAAGTTATCTCATCGTGTTAGTGTCCGGCGAGCTTACTCTTGTTTTACATGGACAGTGCCGATAAACAGTGCGCGTAGAGGGTAACAAGTAGTAATAAGAGCTCTAGTCAATTCTGCAGGAAAATCGGTACACGTACTCGACCCTCTGACGCTCTGGTTCCCCCGCTAAATTTGCTAAAGCGACCCTCCGATTGTGCAATCCTACGCAACTCGCCCCAAAGCGAGTGTGCCTCTCGCAGTATCGCTCAGATTACATCATATGCGCAATTTCAACAGAGCCGGACTCGGAGAATAACCATTTGTTATAACTATGTATAGGATATTTTCCGAGCTCTACAATTTGTAAGAAACGTACCCTGAATTTGATACCGAGATAATTGTATATCTCGAGTACGTAATCATCGATTGCGCCTTGTCAAGTTGGATGGAAAATCCGGTTTCCTTATACAAAGTTGTAACGTGTAATACATTATTAACAAAAGTATGTTATGCATAAGAAATATTAGACAGTTGTGCAATGTTGGGTAATAATCCCGCGCCTTTCCTTTACAAGCTACGATTGGAGAAAAGGGTGACATGGTGTCAAATCTTCAGGATTTCCAAAAGCACATTATAAATCAGATCTTGTAAAGATATTCTGTCTCATCGAGTCTATTAAGCATTTTCACAGATGTTCAGAAAAGGGCGGCCTCTTCAAGGTATCAAGACAGTGGATCCTACTTGCACAATCTGCGACTCTCTTTTTTACTTTTCGATCTCGCCAATGCCAAGGTCATTAGAGCCTATCGCTTCAATACAGATTTCGAGCCATCCGAGCTGCGAGATACGTACATCGCATCGCAAATTGTCGGGCGCTGATGGACAGGATTCGAACTTCGGATCTTCCTCGTGGAAGTCCGAGTTTCTATCCGCCGCACCACCGTAGCTCCTCGGATTTGCAAGTTATTTAAGCGACACCACTCCGTGCATTACGGTCTGTCGCTACACGGAAGAGATTATCCCATACAACATCCCACGTTGCAGTGCCCCGACGTCAAAGTTGCACGAAGCGATACTTTATATTAGAACGCTCCAAGCTTTGGCCGACGAGGAGCTCGAGCCGAATCACCGAGAAATTCAAATCAGCTTCGAACCTTCCGACACAGTTTTTCAAGCTTCCTCTCCCGACCGTTCGACAACCTCCTTTCATTTCGTTTCGTCATCTCCGTACCCCTGTCCCACTCCCACGCCAAGCTAAATAATCGTAGCTAGTCAGCGCCAAAAAATCGTACGAGGGAAGAAGAAAGCGAAGCCTACCGCGCTTCCACGCGCATTATGCGTGCTTTCCTTTGCGGCTGCCGAGGCAGCGCGTGTGCGTGCCACGTAGGCGAGCGCACGCGCGCGTACGCCCGACGCAACAATTTATGTAGACGCAAACGTGAATGGCGTAGTAAATTCAAGTACATAAGGGTGCGGCCGGAACACCGCCGGTGGGACAAAGAGGAGAGAGAAAGAGAAAGAGAGAGAAAGAGAGAGAGAGAGAGATTCGGCCGCCTGCAACGGATGTGATTTGCAGCCGAACTTTTTTCAACCTCGATCGTGCCTCTCACGGACACGCACGACGCACACGTCAGCCACCAGCCCCGATTATTCCGCGACTATATTCGCCGTAACCGCAAGAACGCATAGTTGCCAGTAATTAATCCCCCGATACGCCGCCTGGCACTGCACCTCCGCCCCTCCCGGATCGTTTTTACTCGGCCGCTATCTCGAACGCCCGGTTTATCCGCCGGTTTAGGCCACGATCTGTCCAGCAATGCGAGCCAATCATAAACCTCGGCAGCTATGATTCGGAACGGGGGAAAATTATTTGACTTTCTGCCTCACCCTCGTCGTCCCTCAAAGTAGCTTTGAGCTTGTAGCCTAACATATATACACATGCGATTTTGTCCCTTCGACGTGGATCGTTATTACTGTTCAGACGAGAGCTTGTTTTTTTTTGTCCCAGATGTATTTCGTTGTGAAATCCAGATTCGGCAGATCGGTTATTCTAGTCGCAATTGTATCAAATTGAATTACACCATCATATCGATTCGATCGAACCAATTGTTCTGTTGGAAAAGTGATACGAAATTATCTTTTTCCGTTTATCAGGATGATCGTTTTAAATGTAGAAAAAAATAAGCTCGCGTTTATTGAAGAGAGTTAAAGCGCGCGACAGGTTTAAGTAACGTAGGATAATTAAATTTAGTATTGTTAAATAAGGCAAGATTAATTGAATCCAAGTATCTTTACTGGATCGAGACATGACTTTCGTCGTACTCGGAACGGAAACATGGCGGCATTTTTGAGCCGACGCGATTCTTCATTTGTACGCACTTCGTTCTCGAATAGTACGAAGTGACGGCCGAGTGCTGCGGCCCTGAACACGAAGAAATGCATATTAAGTTCCCGACACAACAATGGACTCGCTTAGACAGTAGCCTCTCGTCCTTCTTCTCTTGCCCCCTTACGCGTACCCTCTTCTCCTCTGGACGCCCTTGTCCTGCCACCTCCTCCTCCTCCTCGATCATAAACCGTGCGGTCTCGCCATATATCGAAGAACCAAAAGTCACGTACTTAACGCTTTCACGACCGATGACGCGGTACTTTGCCTTTTTGCGAGTGAAAACTGGTAGTCGTAGAGGCAGTACGTACGTACTACGTTTCCCTCGTAAAGCGAAAATGAATTTTCTAGTAAAACGGTACTCTTATTCTTCACAGGTAGCGAACACTGAATAGTATTACCAAATCCCTTTTTAGATTGAAAATTTATGAGCGATAAAGATAGCAGTACCTCGTTCAGTGAACTCAAGCTGTTAGTTAGCGAAAGAATATTACCTCTGTTTGGGGAATACAGCGCGCACAAATGAAACACTGTCTCTTTGCGATTCGAAACTAATAACCAGTGACAGTCTTTTCGCGGGTTGGAAATCGATGAATAGCAAAGTGACACTACAGCTACGTAATAGGTATACCAACAACAAGCGGAATAGTATTATAAACCTTCGCGGGTTAAAGCTGCCATGTTGGAAAATACGTGAGTCAAAACATGACAGCTAGTAAAGTGCCACCTCATTTTGCACTGCTTAAAATTAGTATTTACGAAACACCACTGTCGTTTCTTACGTAAGGTTATTGTTACAACGTAAAAGGCGAGGAACCTTAATGCAGGAGGTCGGTTGCATCGATTCTAGGGAGCGTCGAGGTATAGATAGCTTTTTGGGATCGCGTCCCTTCCGTAGGACGGCCGGTTCGCATAATGCAAGAGAGGGTGGAGGTACAAAATGGCGGTTGGACACGCGTCTTCTTTCCTCGTCTGGTTTCCTTCGAACCTACTTCGCGCCTGGTGCCGGCAGTGGCGGGTGCTCTCAGCTTGTAAGCACCAGCCACCCACGAAACCTTGGGTAACTTCTTAACCATCGCGTGCCCGGAACTTTTTCCGTATCGGTCCACCGATAGGAAAATATTTATTATAATGCCCCTGGCGTATCAATGCGCGTATACTTCGCTTCACTTAACTCGTTCCACCCACGAGGAATAAAGCGTTAGCTTTCGTGACGTGGCCGAAGAAGAATTTAAATTGCTCCGCTTGTACCCTACCGTTGCATCGTGCATTTTGAATTGTTGGAATTAAAAATCACTCTCTGGATCGAACAAAGCTTTTTAGCGTTTTGCGTCGGTAGTCCATTGTATTTCCTTCGAGCGTCGAAAGGGACTATGCGTTTTTAATAAGGAATCAAAGCCAAGTTCTTATGCGGAATTTAATTAAGGAGAATTGGTTTATGGGAATAATTGAAGGAGAAATGTTTACTGTAGAAAATGTTCTACAGACGTAGCAGAAGATATCCTCGAGAGAGATAGAGAGACAGAGAACGAGCCTTGATTTTCAATATAGATTTTCAATATATTTTTCAATTGGCAATAAGTAACTTATGAAGTAAGTAAGCGTTTTAATTTATAATGGTATTTAAAGTCAAGGATAAACGTATGTTTTTCGTAATTCCGTTGCCGCGTTTTTCCATTATTAGGAAGTGGTGCATCAAAATCGAGGATAAAAGTATCGAGAAATACCGGAAACGCGGTTGAGAATTCGATCGTTGCGAAGGAAGAGTTCGCCCGATCCTGGCGTGTCATATTGGCGAATAGCGTACGTGTCTCGAGCTTGTCGCGTCATATTGCACCAACTGCGTAATACAGTAGGAAAGTATGATATTAAAGTCTATAAAATTCAATGGGATAATGCCCGAGCACGCGAAGAAGGGGAGAGAAGTTTTGCACTCGCGTCGCCAAACTGTGCGCGGAGTACGTCGATTAAAAACGAGCTTCGAATTCGTCCTGGAATTCCTGGATATTCCGCATTCCAGTAAAATTCACGAACAAACTTTGGGATTTCCACGGCGGTACCTACTTTCTATGCGAGTGCATCGAAATATCCTTCGACAAATTCGACAATATATTCTGTAGGTAAACAAAGTACAACGTGTACATATCGATTTCCAATACGAAGACACCGATCGCGAATTCTAAGGTGGAATTACCGTGCAGATTGAATCTTCTTCCCTGTCAATTCTGGACAAACCGTTCTCCTAATTGATATCGAACACACTCGCCACGAAATTGCGCATAAGAAATCTGTGTTATCGAATTTCAACCGATAGCTCTCTTTTAATGGTGAGCGATTAAATGGAAAATATATATCGAGAGGCGACATATCGTGAAGTGGAACGATCGAAATAACATGCAGCGACCTGGTTGGTTTGTCACGACGTAAACTGGGTTAGCTGCCGGAGCACTAAAAATCCACGGACGCAATTGGATCGTGCAACTAAAAAAAAAAAAAAAATACAGGATTTTTCATTATTGCACCGTCGACCGCGTGGTTACATGACGCAAATGTAACATCCGCTTCCTGGTTAGTCGGAAATACGCGTCACCGTTAAACTTCCTTTATTACCACGCCGAACGTAGCGATCGTTTCAGCATTTTTCCCCAGGGATTATTGCATATAAATCGGGCGTGTAATTCGCATTTATCGCCGAGGTTCGTGCGGATATTAAAAATTCTTATTACGGTATTTCCACGGCCTGACGAGAAAATATTTCGAGCTATAGAAAAGGCAGACTTCACCGTACGAATCGTGAATATACATTTCATTTATCTGGGAAACTCGCGTTTATATTAAAATCCTCCTCGTTAAAAGCAGACAAAAAGGGAATAATTTTTCTGCCCCTGCACATCGGATTACTGTCGGATCAATCTTGTGCATATTTTTCGAGAATATTAAAAAGCGATAAAATACGAATCATCGCTAGACTCAGTCAATCACGTATGCTCTCTTGTTAATTTTATTACTCGTCATCTGAGATATCAATAAGTGTCCTATTAAAACTCTCTCGGTGTTACCGCATGCTTTGGAAGGACTAAAAAAAATATGCGATATATCCATCCTAAGATGTACCGTACTTTGCATTATAACTCGCGATACTTATCTTCCGATTTCCGATTCAACGTATAATAACATGGATTTTGACACATCAACCACTCCAGCATAAATTTAATTATTTATTCATTCAATGTTCGTCTTAAAATACTACACTGGAATATACTTATCGTTATAAAGCACAGCACAAGTGAAAAATGCTAAAAACGACTCATTGTATCGATCTAACTTATTTGATTCAACGTATCCCGATTCTTCTATTGTCTACAAACTCATTCGCCTGATTCTTAACCTCGACCTGTAAAATCCTCAAATCCTAGCCTGCGACTACTTTGCAACATCGATAGACCTAATTTCGCATCTAGTAACCCGCACAATCCTCCACCAAGCTCGAAATTTAATCGTCCGTTCGTCCAGTTTCGACGCACTCTGCTAAGGTCATCAATTTACCCATCAAGTACGTCTCGAAGCTCGCACTGGCCCAGCCTCTACGATCCCACATTCCTAACTCGAATGAACTCCCGCCACGTTCGAAGAGCCGATCGGCGAGGTTTGAAAGCGAACTGGCGTTATGGACGTCCCCGGATCCCATCAGTTTTCAATTCCATCAAATCGCAGCGTGCCGCAAAAAGGGTACCGTGGCCGAAAGAACTCAGGGGGTACCTAAGCCTCGACTGGTTCCTGGCATCGTGCCATTAACATACTTACTGCGAACATCAGGGTGGAAATCCTTTGTCGCGGGGGGAAGTTCGCTCACGAGAGATAAAAAATATTCGACCTGCCAGGTTCCAGGGAAGAGGTGATTAAAACAGATGGAAAGAGTGACGTTACTTTTCTAATCGTGTACAAAATTTGAGTTCGCAGTGGTGGAACGAAGGTGATCGGACAAGTCGTAGATCCATTTCTGTACTCTTTCATAATGTACACTGCTAACGTCATAGCGGATGTTAACGTAACGCAGAGCCCGTGTACGCGTGCATACAGTAGGTACGGTAGGACAAAATGTTTAGCCGGCATAAATCAATTTCCAAGCCGCGTTGTGCGGCTCGCATTAACCAACCTCCTCATCCCCACGAGTTGCGATTAACATTAACACAGGATAGTCCGACTAACGTGGATCATACGCAGATACGCTACATCGCAGAAGGCTACAATGTAATCTTATAGGTAGAATTAAAGCGTAAATTATCCCTGGCGCAGCTTTGGCGCTAACGTCGTTATGCCAGTTTGCGACTAACATCAATTAGCATTATTACACGGGCGTACGTGTAGGTACAACCGCGCGCCGCATCGAAGGAAATAATCGGCCGGCATAAATTAATTACGAAGCTGTCTTTGGTGTGTATGATTAATGCCATTATCCTCGTTACAACTCGCGTCAACCTGCGTCGTCCCAGCGACGCTGCGTGTAAATAGCTTACAATACCCAGAATGCACCTCGGGCGGCATAGATTTTTTCGAGTGGTCGGCGCCATGTTAAAAATGAATCGCGGCGCATTACCTCTGGATGTGCGCTGTTCTAGGCCTTGTTAAAGAGCGTACAGAATTAGAGAGCTCAAAGTGGCGAGACGATATACGGCGGTGAGGGAAACGCGCAAAGCAAAACAAAAAGGAAAAAGGGGAAAGAAAAAAGAGAAAAGAGGGGAAAAACGCAGAGGGCGTGTGTACGCACACTGGACGCTCATTTCCCCGTAATTATTGTCTTTTGTGACCAATGTTTCTCCCTCTCTCCCTCTCTCCCTCTCTCTCTCTCTCTCTTTCTCTCGGCGAACGGCATATGTAACATTGCGCGCACGACCAGCCGGCTTTAATCCAAACGTTCAAGACTTTTCATCCTCTTTGAAACAAAGCGCGACCTGACGGAAGAGGAAATTGCCGCGTGGATTCTTACGCACAGAGCCGCGAAAGGACTGGCGTCCCTCGTGCGTAGATTTTATTCTGGCACGATTTATCCTGACCTTCTGTGCGGAATTTATTCCAGGATGCCGGCAATTTGTAATTGCAGGCCCGTATTTTTCATAAGGTATCCTTTACCGAGTGGATCGAGTATCGTTTTCGTGAACGTTTAATTAATTTTCCCCTCGATTAATATGAACAGCAGCGAATTACGTTTAAATAAAGATAACTTTACTCGATTATTTCCGCCAATTGCTAAATTATCCGGAAAGAATTACCTCCCCTAGAAAAATCGACGAATATCAATCATACACGACAGAATACTCGCAAAAGCTACACGAGTAAATCGTGATTCCTCTTTGAATCCAGATAATATCGTAAAAAAATCATCCTACGACTACCATCAACCATACTTTCCATCTCCATCAGCGATATAAACTCCCTCAAAAAAAAATGAAGTTCAAAACACGACTTAATATCTGTAAAAAGAATTTCCCTCGCATGGGTTCGAGCTAAGAAAGAGCCGCGGTGTGGCGAGAAGCGAGGAAAAGAAGGGAGGAAGGAAAAAGGAAAAGGGCGAGGGTATCGTGTGCGGCGGACTGTTTGTTTCGCGGCAATATTTCAGGAACATAATATCGCGCAGAGGCGAAGCCACCAGGGGCGGGTTTGAGGGTGCAGAGGCTGCCGCTGGGTGGAAATGACAGCCAGTTTGGCTATCCCCACCCTGAGGCGCACACAGCCCCCTGAGTTACCCCCGTGGCCCGGCTCCGTATATCGACCCATTGCCAGGACAGAGAGAGTGTACAACCTCTGACACGCGTACGATCCGCCTCACGCACACGCGTGGCCCACGCTCGAAAAACTGCTTGAACCGTAACGCTATCGGGAAGAGGGAACTGCGAGGCGATTCGATTAACGATCCTTCCCGGCCGTACGGCCCGCCTTGGGCTATTATTTATTATTATATGTCACATTGCACGGAGCGAGGTCCGAATAAGGTCAACGCACGGGACAGCTTGGAAGGATGGACGCTGGCTTTTTTCTTTTACTTTTACTCATTCGCGATATCATGTGCTCGATATGATACCAAGGTGAGGATTGGTATACGATCGATATGTGAATTTTGTTTTTTTCACCAAAGGCTCGTCGCTGCTGAGCTCTTGTGATTTCTTTCCTTCGAGATGGCGCGCGATTAATAGTGAATCTATGAGATACTTTTCGGGCGTATTTATGTACACCACGTGTATCTTTAAAGACAGGGTGTTAAGAGGAGATATCGGTGGATCTATAGAATTATTCATGCTCTAGGGTGAAATCATGGAAGAATTGAAAAAACTCCCGACTACGGAGTACAGCGGTTTTCGTAAAGAGCGACTGATCAACCATTTTGACCACTTCGCTGGGTTTAGTGTTAGTATCAAAAGCTTTTTAATCCCAACTTCGGAGAAGACTTACACTAATAAACCGTAGTATACGGAAATATCTAGTTCTGAAAACGTAATCGAGAGTTTTTGCGATGGAAAACTTTTCCAGATATCCATTAGTAAATTCCGTGAGCGATCTACATTTACGTAACGATCTGGATCTGGAAGAGCTATTCGTTGCTGTATTTATTGAATAACGAAAGAAATTTTCACGGGAATAATCCTTAGAATATTTATGTCGAGCTTGTGATCGTCATGGAAGGAATTGTCCGGTTAAAAAGTTCGCGTCGCTCGTAAATCAACCGCGTCAAAAAAAAGAAAAAAAAGAACCGAAGCGGGGAATAAGCGAACGACGTTGATATACATATTTCTGAATAAAGAAATAAAATATTAGCTGGACGTCAAAATACTTTAAATCACGCCCGTCATGTAACTCTTCCCCGTATGCGAGGCTAAACGTAAATCGCGAAATATAATATGATTGATAATAGAACGCGATTATAATAAAAAATAAATGATCCTTTATCAAATTATACAGTTTTATGCAAAATAAACGATGCGCAGATTACAAAATTATGATCGGTCCTTTGGTCTTTACACTTTATGCTCTACAGTGTGAGATTGTATACTTTAAAATCCGTATATAATAAGGTACTTTAATGAGAAACATACTTTACGGTGTGATTTGCACAAATCGTGTCCTCTTTTCTTCTTTCTCAATTTATTTCGGTGGCTAAAGTCATTTGGTCCATTAAACTACTGTTTTTAATGTGGACACCGAGCCATCCGAGTTACAGTGCACGTATCACATAGAAAAAAACCAGAAATGATGGGTGGAATTCGAACTCGGATTTCCCGCATGGAAGTTCGAGCTTCTATCCACTACACCATCGTAGCTCTCACGTCGGCATTTTTGAGAACTTTACGAACACACTTTTGTGAAATTCTGGCAGCTGAAATCTAAAATATACTGCTGACGACGAATGACCGACGGTAACATCCCAAAAATTTCCTTCTACCTAAAAGTTTTCGTAGCGATCCAAAAAAAAAAACGACGAATGCTTGATATTATACCCAAAAAATTAGAAAAACATGACATGTCCCAGAATTTGATACCACGTACTTTTTTTTTTCCATCCTGCACTTAAACGTCCTTATATTCCACAAGTAAACGAGTATAATTGACAGTGGCAATCCCTGTCTTATTCTTCACTCTCTTAAAAAAAGAAAAAAGGGAAAATATTTCGAGAACTCGAGCATTTCATAAAGAATACAGATAATCTTGCCGCCCCAGGAGACGTAAAAATCCAAAATCGATCTATTTCCATAATCAGAAATAAAACCAGTACACTGGATTACATACAGTTTATTCTTTATTCTCTAACATCGAATAAAAACCGAGGCATCCTGCGTTGCAAAACACGAAAGATTAAAACGGCGGGATTTAAACGAAAGCTCGGCGTTAACCGAAAACTCGGTGGATTATGCAAATTTGGCCTTATATTCTCACTCCTAAAAAACAAGGGGAGGGGAGGGAAAAAACGAAGAGAAAAGAAAAAATCACTCCGCAGTTGGTCGCGCGTGAAGCGTGAAACTAAATAACGAATTGCGCTTGCAGGGGAAGGCGGGTGGCGAAAACCGCGATTTCAGTGGCAAAAAAGGAGCGACTGGGGGCGGCTCGTGAAAAAGGAAGCTCTCAAGGGCGGCGTCGAAGCGCGGCATTGTTTGTTATTACTTTCGCTATTACATTAATTCCTTCCGCGGCATTAACTCTTCCCAACCGAGAGACAAATCCGGCTCCCTGACTAATTTAGCGCGGCAACTCGCGCCACGTATTACAATAGTTATTTCCATTAAGTGTGCAACTTTGCTTCCGCTCTTTTCTTTCCCCGAAACTCGGGGCTTTATCGAAAAAAACTGGTTACACATCAATGATTCAAATGATGTCCATTACCTTCTACCAACTTTCGAGCACCGTACAAATCCTGCATTGAAAAAAAAAAAAGAAAAAACTGCTCACCGCTAAAAGCATCTGTAGGAAAATGGCGGAAGCAAAGTAGCAGGCCTGATATTTTTTTCGAAAAATCAAGTCGCTCAAATTAGGAGGATATCGTTAGTCTCGGGAAATTGTATCGACGAGGTGCTCTTATGAAATAGCGGCAAATCGGGTTGGTGCATCCGTTGAAAACATTTTCTCGAGTGCAAACGATTAATCGCGCACCTCATTAGCCGGGATTGGCCTCCTCGGTCGTGGCTCCATCGGCTCGAAGGAGAAAAACGATCTTGTTTTTATCGGCCTGTAACTTTTGAAACGAACCGGATGCGCTGTAAAGACGGACTTGAACCCTTCAATTGTCATTATCCGCGTCTACAGGAGCTCGAGATTTTATTTTAGCACCCGAGAAAGGGAACTGGGAGGTCTGCGAATCGTACGACAAAAAACGCGGCAAGTGTATGAATCGCTTATAAGAAGCTTGAAGATAAAGAAAAATGTTAAGTGTAGATATGATGAATCGTTAAGACACGATCTCTGCTTCGCGCGTTGGTTTTATCTACGAATAAATATTATACAAAACTGCACAAAAAGCGAATAGAGGCGAACTCAACACTAAACCCACTAATCATTTTCTGGATATATTTATGTATACCACGTATGTCCTTAAAGAAAAAGGCCATTAAGAAGCAATATCGATAAAGAGATATATAATAATAATAAACACTTTAGGGTAGAATCGTGGAAAATTTCAAAAAATTCCCTACTTCAGTAGATTTCGTGTTAATGGAAAACATATGCGAGAAATCATCAATTTTACATTTTTATTTCGTTTTCGACAGGCTTGTAGGAGAAAAATCATGAGCGGTGATAGGAAAGTATCTAACAACGTTTTAACGCCAAAGATAGATCGTGATCCTTGTCCAAACCAAAATAATTTGTCAGGTGTACGGTGTTTGGTTTTCATATCTTCGCGCAAATAGCAGTGCCCGTATCAGTCCCGCGACTTTGTTTCAAACTCCTGGTATACCCCTTCGCAACCGACTTAATGCGATTTGCAAGTTTCGCCTGAATTTAAAGCCGAGATTGCCCCGTGCACTTTGCTGCAGGACGATGGGCATGGCCCGTGTAATCGGAAAAGAGATAACTTTGTTTTGCTGCTCATGCCAATGATATCCGTGGCAATGAAATATTATCTGCTATATTGGAAACTCTAATCTTATCTAACGCCCATAGCTTACTCAGATAGCCGTATTTCCCGCTACTCGAGTATCCGAGTCCAAATGTAAGCGAGCTCCCAAAACGTCTTGTTTGCAATCGGAAGAAACCGAGCCGTGCTATTCATTTTTTCATGATTACGCGCCAAAGTTGAGTTAAATATTAATTTTATTCGATTCGCGGTTGAATAAATCGGTAAAATGAAATCCTAAAAAGTATGTTTTTAAACGATTTACATCGAGATGATCTTTTTGCTCTTCTCGAGATTATAATATTTTAAAAAATTTTTAATATTTAAAGTTTCCCAGGTAGGTAATGGAGAAAGACTAACTTTAGAACATTCGTGTCTACATATTACATTTCAATCCAAATAATCAAACATTTTTAATCCGATCTATAGAAGAGTGTAATGTCAACATTAAAATTAATGTCGACTTAACGAAAATAAATAGAGCCCCTAAAACACACAATATAATAAAGAGCAATAAGCGCGATCATGCCTACACAACTACCTCTATAAATGTGTCTGTACATCAGTACATATTTTCTGGTAATAGGGAGCGTGTATAGACTTTCGGTATAATACGCACGTGGCGTGTAAGGGTACGCGGAAATTAAAGGAAAGGTCAATAAAGAGGCTAATGTTCCCGTCGCTTGTTGATAGCCAGCGTACGAGCTTCTCGTAAACACGCTTTTTTCTACCAAAAGGGAGCACGTAGGTCGATGTTTTGCACAAAACTTTCGAGGTTGCCTACGTTTTTCCACAAACACATCCCGGGAAAGATGAATTTCGCTATTCGAAAGTTTCAATGAATCACGACTAGTTATCTCAGTTGGTATGCGCGAATAAACTATGTTTCGTCATTCTACGATTCGCAGCTAACAAAACACGGATCAACGGACGTCACAGAAGATTCCTATGCTCATTAAAGGCAAGGAAATATTATTGCTCTTCCCTCATCAAACTTCGTTCTGAATAAAGCCAACGAAGCTCGATGTTAAAAAACAATTACATTTTTTCAGGCCCTCGGTGATATTCCCCACGAAATTACGCGACGAAGGAAGGAGACTCGAAAGCTTTGCCAATCCGTGAATCAGAAGCGCGCGCCGCTCTTTGGTGCGACGATAGAGATATCAAAGAAACGGCGACTCCGTTTAAAAGCCGTATTTCAAGCGTATTCTAAATACCTCGGTAACTTTCCGTCGTTTCTGACTCCGCATTCCGCTCCTCACCGTAGAGGCAGCTTCGTCTGTCGTTCTCCATGCCCTCCCCCCCTCCCTCTCACATCCCAACTTCATTCGCTTCCTCGAGGCGAGGCCCTCTCACCTTCGCGCACGAAATCGACGATTATTTCCGCGCGAAAAATCGGCGATGATCATCGGGGCGCGTGGAAAGTCACAATAGCTTGGAAGGTCTTTGGGAAATTCACTCTTGATCGTAGAGGGAACGATAATGGTCCATCGAGAAAGATTGCACACGCGTCGCGTAAAGAAACGGGCACACGGCGAG
This sequence comes from Ampulex compressa, assembly GCA_038496175.1. Classification (NCBI taxonomy): domain Eukaryota; kingdom Metazoa; phylum Arthropoda; class Insecta; order Hymenoptera; family Ampulicidae; genus Ampulex; species Ampulex compressa. Next base: position 119,602 of record JBCFXI010000116.1, on the reverse strand, counting down.
GGCGGCTCGATGCTAAACCGTGAATATGTATGGGGAGGATATACCTGGCGGCCGCTCTTGAAATTGTTTTGGGAGGGAGCCCGCTGTCGTTTACTCAATTTCGACACCGCTACTCGGAGCTCGTTTAATCAATTTAACGCCAACGATAAAAGCATGGACCGCAAATACTGTCTGGACGCATCCGAATACTCCATATGCGTCTTTGGAAAAGGGGGGAAAATAAGAGAGAGTAAATAAAAGGATTTACTCTTTAAAGAGATAAAGGATAAGGGATAGGGGGATGAAAACAACGAGGGGAAATCCAAGCGAAATGAGCGTCCCACTAATTACGTCCGCGTATTCCTTCTATATCGACATTACTCGAGCAATAATTCAGGATAAAGCACGCATACAAGTGCAACGAGCATTCGTGGTGCGCAAAATACTAATTACAAACTACAAATATAAAAAAGAAAAAAAATGTAGGAAAAGAATACCTTTTCCGGTACAATCAATCAGAAAACCCCCGTCGAATCATAATACATGACATTTAACTCCTATCTCTGATATACGCTTTAATTTTCCAATAAGAGTGCAGGATGAAGCAATATATCTTAAAAAAAAAAAAAAAAAAAAAGAAAAATGAAAGAACCTTCAGAACGGTTGGTTAAACTCCTAGGTTACCGCCGTTTTAATCGTGATACATTGTCGCCACTGGTAGGATTAATCGGGTCCCAGGTTCAAGCAGCCCGTGCAAACCTCCGTGGAGAAGGTAAGGGTCGCTGACTGTGGCACGAGGGGGACGAGGGGCGGGAGAAGAGGCGGATAAGGAGACCCTCCGCGGTTCGATCTTCTCGATCATCCGTTCCGTAAATATCCACGGTAAGGATAAATTCTTAAAGGGAAAGTCTCCGTACCCCCGCCACGTTATTATCGGATTATCCTACGAAATGATTATCCCGGTTCCTCCGTCGTCGAGCCCTCGATCCCCTTTCGAATCGTGAAAATAATTGGGGAGAAGGGAAGTGGAAGGCCGGTGATTCGGCGATTTATCAGCTCCGGGATCCATCCTTCGAGTGGAACGATCAAACGAGCCGCCGATTATTTCGCGTTTCCCCGACGATTCGAAAGCTGTTGCATCGTATTTTTTCAACGACTCGCGGAAAACGGGGCACCGATGAGCTTTGATTACTCGTACAATCGTTGGTAGGCTTTAAGGATTTGCAAGGATCGATATCTAGGATGTACGTGTGGATATATTCGCATGGAACTTCGTCCAGAGGTGGCGAAGGATCGATTAACACTAGAACTACCAAACCACTCAAAATGACTGGTCGTTTCTTTAAAAAAAATCGTAGTACTTTATAAGGATGTATTTTTTCAGATTTTCGATGATTTTCACGCAGTATTTAGATCGTCATTTGGATTTACTGAAACTTCCTTTTACTCTCCCCTATTTTTTCAAAGACGTATGTGGTGTTCTAAATATGCCCAGAAAGTGGCTGATAGTTCCAGTGTTAAGAATATGTAGGTTTGAATTAGTATCGAATGTAAGGAATGTTGCGTTACTCGCATTAGAGGCTGAGGTGAGTATAGGTGTTGGTGCTCTATCGCGCTTCAGGTTAACTTTTTATCGCGTTTTATGTCGTTTTGTTAAAGTCGTATAGCCTCAGGGGTCTACGACACTCGCGATACATTTAAAGCCTACGGAAGCCAGGGTGTATATCAAAGTGTGAAGAAACTTAGAAAATGATAGCATGCGTTTGAAGTTGGACGATCGAAGTGTAACTCTAAAGTAACTACGATGTAACTGCTGTGTAACTGCGATATAACTACGACGTACGATGAATAAGTAACTCCCCTTAACTGCGATGTAACTACAATGTATAATTGATACTCGGCTCCCCTCAACCACGATGCTACAGCCGCCCAACCTGCCTGACGTTACCAAGATCATATAACCTTGATCCAATATTGATAACACATCGCAAACTATCAACGTGGCTTATATCGCGGCTCATATCAACGTGAAACGATGTCTGGGCAATGAGAGGAATCGATCGTTTTATCCCTTGATTCTGCGAATGGATAGTCAGCCCTTAACGGGCTGCATCGTTACACAGATTCGGAATAAGAACGAATATATATTTTCTTCTAATTATTGTTTATAATAATCTTTTTACAATTAAATCCCATAAAGTATTCGTAAATGCTTTCAATGCGCGATAGAAGAATCTATCCAACGTCTTCTTCGACAAAAACAAACGATCGAGGAATTAAACAAGCAGAGTATTATACGAGAAAAACCAAGAGACGAGGCTAACTTGAACATCGAAGAAGTCGCGAATTAAAGAGAATCTCTTTGCTTATCAATGTCCCGCTTCAAGAGTTTAGAGATTGAAAAAAAAGGTTAGCTTTTGGCAGGACCAGGGCGTCCGCGACGTTTTTCCTCGGATACGCGAGGCATCCGGAATCGGGGCCTTTGGATGCCTCGGCACGTTCTGCCTCCTGGCAACAGGACAAAGATTCCACGGCGGTGCCGCGATCGATGTTTGCCCGCTGCTAGAATTTCTGTTTCGTAGAAAGCCGCCCCTGGCTGTGCCCATCTGGTATTCCCCCTTAATTTGAACGGCGACACCCCTGGACACGCGGTGGAACCGGCAAAGAGGGCGTTAACCCACCGCAGCCGACATTCTCACGAAACATTCACACCCTCGCCGCACTTTAACCCGTTAACCGGGTAAAACGAGTCGCACTTTACTTACGAAAATCCCCTAACGTTGAGAAAAATGAAAGGGAAACTTCGATCGTTGCTTGGTTAATGGGAGATGAGGTTTTAATAATCAGCTCGAAGCGATTGTTGGATGGTAGTCTTGAATGACGAAACAGTCACATCCCCGCTGTATTTTAACCCGTTAACCGGGTAAAACGAGTCGCACTTTACTTACGAAAATCCCCTAATGTTGAGAAAAATGAAAGGGAAACTTCGATCGTTGCTTGGTTAATGGGAGATGAGGTTTTAATAATCAGCTCGAAGCGATTGTTGGATGGTAGTCTTGAATGACGAAACATTCACATCCTCGCTGTATTTTAACCCGTTAACCAGTAAATGAGTTTTTACTCTTTGTACATACATACTTTTTGTACGAAAATTTCCTAACATTGAGAAAAATGAAAGGAGAACTTCGATCGTTGCTTGGTTAATGGGAGATGAGGTTTTAATAATCAGCTCGAAGCGATTGTTGGATGGTAGTCTTGAATGACGAAACAGTCACATCCCCGCTGTATTTTAACTCGTTAACCAGTAAAATGAGTTTTTACTCTTTGTAAATACATACTTTTTGTACGAAAATTTCCTAACATTGGGAAAAATGAAAGGGAAACTTCGATCGTTGCTTGGTTAATGGGAGATGAGGTTTTAATAATCGTCTTAAAACTTGTTGCTCGACGATCGTCTTGAATGATTTGCATGACATTACATTTACTCCTCCGCACTTTAACCCGTAAATTGGGTAAAACGAGTTGCACTTTTGGCAAGATAATTCCCTAACGCTATGAAAAACGAAAGGAAAGTTTTAATCGTCGATTTATTAAAGAAAGATCAAGCTTTAATAAGCATCTTGAAGGAGTTGCACGATGATCGCCTTGAAGGACGCCGATGATTCGCGAGTCTTTTATTTTTACCGCGAGATTTCTTCTGGGAGTGGATTTCACCAGGTTTTATATCCTCTTCGCATTTTTCTGGTCAAGAAATCACTCGGTTAATATAGTGATCTTAGAAAGCGTGTAATCTTGAATTAGAAAAGATGGAGGATGATGCGTGCGAGTAAGAGGAGTACGCTCGGTAAGGGTGATCGAGTTTTCTTGAAAATTCAACGATGCTATACCCGCATAACTTCTTAATAGGACAGACGTGTACTTCCGCGACAGTTTTAAATCGTATTGAGCCTAAAGCCTATCGTATAACAAGAATATTTGTAGCCTTTATTTGCCTCGTGTAGAAATCGAAACCCTGCCAATCATGATGTAATACTACATCGATGGCTTCCGATCGAAATATTAAAACTGTTAATTATCACCACAATTTACCAATGCTTTTTCAATTTCACTCAAAACGAATCTAGCAGGAAGCGCGATCTCCTCTTTCCTTTCATCCATATTTTTCCATCTCTTCGTCATCCGTTTAAAAATACCAGACCACTGTGCTTTCACGGTATATCCTCGCGAATATCCGTTAATGCGAAAAAAAGGCACGCCACATATTCCAAGTAATTCCCTTCATCAATCCACTCTAATATTTTGTAACAAATATTTTTCCAGCGAATCGGAAGCGCCTTTCTTCGTCCGCGTAGAATCGCAGTGCTATATCGATTCGCGGATTATCCGCACACTTTCTTGATCCGCTCTCGGTAAGTTAAGTCGGATAAGGCACGTTGCACTCTGACCCTCTCCCTCCCCACTCGAGGTGCGGAAAATCGTTTTACTAGGTCCACTGGACATAAATAAGCAAACTCGCGACAGATATCTTGCTCGTTCGTATTTAACGTTTGTTCAGAAATTCTTATTTACGAAATTCCTCGATTCCTCCATTTGCGTCGCTCAAATTTAATGACATTTCACCGCTCACCGGTGTGCAGAGCAAAAAGTTCTATGAATGGCGATCTATAAATAGTACTTGTGCTGAATATAATCGGGAAAATTCGATACGGATATGCATATTTTCATGCACTTTATCTACATCGTTTTGATTTGACGACGAACCGTCGATAATAATAATTAGTGTATCAGGATTATGGCAGAATGGAAAAATGTATAATTAATGGATAATGAATAATGTAATAATAAGTATACGAGCAATTATCGGCTTAACAATTATTAATAGACCTATGGATATATTATTGAAAATACAACGTTGATTTGTTACAAATCCTTATGCTTCTTTTTCCGCATTGTATTTGTTCAATACTATTGTACAAAGTGGGACTAAGGTGATGTACGAAAAAACAAATTTCTGTTTGATACTTCGATACACGTTGCTTAAAAAAAAAACATGGAAGTAAGAAACATATTAGCTAGGTTTCTCTGACAAACGTGCTGTACATTTCAAAACTCTTACGCGATGCATCTGCTTTGACAAAAGCCCGTGGAGCACCTCCAATTGCTTACCTGAAACATAAAATCAGCGTATCATTAGAAACGCGCAAATACTTTAATGTCATTCGCGATTACATTTAACTTGACATATTTAAAGGATAAGTACTCCAACATTACGTCAACCGTATTGCTGGAACAATAACGATAAAACATCCACTCCAATTGCAAATAAATAATGTAGATATCTTAAATGGAATTAAGCTAAAAGAAAGGCGAATCGAAAGAATATCACGAGAAGAAGTGTAACGGACTCTGGAGGTGCGAAGGAACAAAGCAAAATACGTGGCGTTTCTCCAAGAGCACATTTTTCAGAGTGGATTAGATATATACTCGGAGACCATATCGCGCTTTCTACAGCAATGGGACACCGATTCGACAGGAAATACGGACTCCAGCGATACGTCACCCAGGACTTAACCCCAATCTCTTCTGCCTTGCCCGGATCGTCAATGGCATTCGCTATCTGCGAAAGCGGATGGAAATAAAATATCCGCGTACGAGCGCCGCTGGACGAGCCACGAGTGTGTCTCGTATCGGCGAACGACTATATCCTTATCACCTTTATCAGGACGACTAACATTCTCTCGCTGTCTCCGGATGATAAACGCCCGAGCAACCGCTTCTGTGCTCGTCTCTCTTTCCTCTCCCACCTTCGATTTCCTCCGAAACTGCTTTCATTCACGAAGCAACAGCCCGAACTCTGCTTTCAGGACGGTGGCTCGTAACCACAGGTCACTAACTGTATTTCGCAGTGACTATAATAGTAACTATTAGTGATTTTTAGGATCTCGAAAAAAAAGAGATCTCGAGGCTTAAGGGAAATGATCCAAGTATTCGTTTTTTACAAGCTAATACCTACTAATATCTCACTCTCGAATAAATATGCTGGATTTTTTTTTTACTACAAATCGCGCGTTTTGTATATTTAGTTGCACGCGATAGATTAAGTTTAATTCAATGATAATCTGAATTTGAATACCTTCTATCGTGTCTAATTGATCGTATTTTAAACCGCCGTCGATCAATTTTTCCGGCAATGCGGAAAATAGGGTTTTTTTTTTACCGATAGAGGGGATAAACGTGTATAAATCGTGACGAAACGATGTAACGCTCGGATTGGCGAAATGATTTTTTCGCCGACCGAGCAAGCGCGAAATTCCTTTGTTATCGGTACAAATTTGTATATTGGTACATTTGGCTAAAATTTCGGAACCAGTTTTACGTTGCGTAAAGCTATTTTTAAATTAAAACAAAATATAAATCGTCTCATTGTGCGAATTGGTTCTTTTTCCCTTTTTTTTTTTTTTTGGTGAACAACCGTAGCGGACCAACTCTCGTATTTCATATTTCTGCAATGTAAGCGGTTATGGTATTTGCAATCAATATTCAGATTTTTCTACTGTTTTCTACATGCATATTGGCGCCAACACCGTAACTTACTTTCCACGCGAGCAATTTTTCTGAGCACAAAATTACCCACACCGATGAACAAGAGAATACGGAATATTCTTGAAGGAGGTATCAGACGCATCTGAAACCTCTTTTTCACGTAACACACAGCTGCCAACTTTCGTAATATCATAGGTACACTTAAATAACTAGCCTCCATTTTCCGAGGTACAGATCAGTTAAGTGTTCCGAACGAAGGACGACTGTGTCCGCCTGGCCTATTACTTGTTGCGTCGTAAAGTATCCCAAACGGAGCACCGGGTTCTCATAAAAATTCGAAACCGGCCGAGTGCTCCATAAAACTCATAGCGAAAACGCAAGGACGTTGCGCTTTCCGCATAAAGGACAATACCAAGTAAGGTTGGAATTACTCCAACCCGGATTGCGCTTAAATTGCGAAACACCCGGTAGAACAGGACGAGGCGTGTGCAGTGTACACGATGCACCGTGGGAGGCCGGTCGAACTTTTATTGCATCCGCAATAAAACAGCCGGCCGAGTTGCCCGCGATTTGCCGATCGTGTCGCAAGAAGCAGGAAGGAGAACAACCGTTCTTACGAAATTCACGCCTTGCGGAAACGTAGGAAAGCCTCCGTTTCAAGAGTCTCGATGGGGAAAAATCTCGACTTCCTCCGAATAACCGCCAAAAGGTGGATATTCAAAGCTGGACCAGGCCGGAAATAATTTTTATATATTGTTCGCAGAGCATCCTAGTGTTCAAGAGTCAAACTAGAGAACGAAAAGTAACCGTAGTGAACTAAGTATTGAAATAAATGAAACTTGAAATCAGCTCTTCGTATCGCAGTGTTGGGTGAGATAAAATCAGCACTTTAAAAAATTATTAAACGAACGCGAGCCCATTGTTCTCACTGTAATAAGAAAAGTAAATATGTATCTAGGTTTATGATAAATATAATCTGCAATAATAGCTTTTTTAGGTATGACACGAGCCTTATTTCCTTCTTTACTGTACCAAATACAATAGAATTCCGCTGAATTAATTGGGAGTATTACAACTACGAGCAATATAACTCTAGAACTTCAGAATCCTTCAGCAATTACTATTCGACGACTGGTATATCCATCGAGCTGCACAACGTTTCGAATAGAAAAAAAGTCAAGAATAGACGAAGACTAAATTCGACCCAATTAATTATACGTGGAAGCGCGATGCACGGGGATGTTACGTCGAAACGTAGTCGGTCATGAAAAAGGAAAAAACGCGGTCCGACAGGGCGGCATCGTAAATTTCAGTACCGATGCGATACACAAGTACGATAAAAATTCAGTCGAATTAACATCGCGTGTCAGCGAAGCCGAAAAGTTTCCAGTTTCTTTCCACGATCAATTTTTAACTCAGCCGCTCGTCGAATGGCGCTGAAAGAGGGCCGAGAAGAGCTTGCCTCGTAAATCCCTTTAATCGAACCTGCCACCGCGGAGCTATGGCGAAAGGAAACGCGGTTAATTCGTATCGGCGCATTATTTGTCACGTTATTGGATCATTTGCGGTGTAGCACTCGTACCGAAATACAATTTCGATCGATCCGCCCGGAGATATTTTCTCACCGATGATGAATATGTTAAACTTAAGATCCTCCGAGATAAACATGGACACCTTGTTGTCACTGGAAAAACTCGCGGTACTCACATGCATACACGTATAGTGCTGCAGAATAGTATCGCGATGTCGCAATGCTAAAGTTGGACCGAACAAATGTTCGATTATGATGTGGCAAAATTGTGGCTAGAACATCGACATTAACATTGACATACTCAGGTTAAAGGGATGCCATTCAATTTATTAATCGAAGTTAGGATATTTAATGTAAGCTTTTGCGAAACGCTCTTTTATCTTATGTCGACGTCACTGTTATTATTGTTTTTGTACGTAGAAATACGATACATATATATTATTCCTTAGGTTACTTTACGCGTAATTATCTCATCGATATTACTTTAAACAGTTGCAGGTTGAATTCATCGATTTTTCCGCTTGTACGATCTCAACATCGTGTATTTCGAATTTTTTTTTTTTTGAGAGAGAGAGAGAGAGAGTTGGTTCGATCAAGCATGATATTCCGGTTTGTAAAAAATAAAACAATTTGTTCGCAAAAAGAGGAACAATATAATTGAGGAAAGTAAATTTTTAACGAACCAGCGGAACTCCCGGGAAGCTCCCCGAGGCGAAATTCCGATACGCTGACACGGAAGCAACTAAAGGACGGCTCGATCGCCACGAGTGGACGACCCGCTTCTTATATTTTTAATTGCTCACAACTTTCTACGTCGATAAAAGTCGCACGATCAACCGTTAGCTCCCTTAACGAATTTCTGCAGTTGTATCGCCCGAAAGACACGCGTAAAAAATCCTCGTTCATCCTGGCAGAAATTTGTCGACTTTGACACACAATTAATAGATCGAAGATACTGTGAACGATTTGTCGGTTTCTCAGAAACACGAAGGATTTATCGTCGCACTTGGCTCTATACCTTTCTGCAAGCTCCTGCTTCTTCATAATATCGAGTATTAGGGCCGATTTTATCGGATCTGGAGAGAATAGTTAACAGCCGCATTGGTCGCGAGGCGCGATTCGATTTCATTCGCCAGGGCTTCGCTCTAATTATTGCACCCAACGATTCCCAACAATTATCGAATATCATGACGCGGCTATAACATCGTTGGGAAATTAGAAAAAATCCCACATAGTTACGGAATTATCGATAATTTCGGTCAACGCATTCCTGATTGTTATGAGAGTACGATAACACGCTTCTGGCAATTTTGAGGCCTCTCGAGGCTCTTCTGGGATCTTTTTAGAATCTCACACCGTCCCTTCTCTTTCGTACCTCGTTTTATTACGAATACCTACTAACCTTGTCTCCCACAATTCGAATTCGCGTAGCATGGAAATGTTTAGGAGGTTCATCGTGGTTTCGCGCAGGTGTTACCCGTGCTAACCAAAACACGTCTGGTTAATTCGAAAAAATACGCGCGACCTACCGGCACGTCTCTCGACGACAACGTAATAAAAGTAATTCACCGGCCCGGGTAGAGATTTACACGACGTGGAACAATTTCGAGGCGTGTACCGAACGCGCGCTCGCGCTGCAATTTTGGCACGGAAACTGATGTTGCTTGTCGCACCTTGAAATTTTATATACCCCACCATAAAGCGCGCTTACAGCCCTAGGACAGTCCCGGGAAGGTTCTTAAGCCAACTCGCGGACCTACCCAGGAATTCGAGTTCGATTACGGGCCAAAGTCGCGAGTGCGCCTCGCAAAATAGGCGAAGCAAAGTTGCCGCGCGGAAAACTTCGCGAATGCATCGATACCCTCTTCCGCTCCCAGAAAACTTTCCGACCAAAGTCGCGCCAGAGTTTGACGATACTCATAGTTGGTGAAAAGCCACAACTAATCGTCTCTCGCTTGTTTTTTCCTCATTCTTTTTTTTTTTTTTTTGCGAGACTACTAATGCGACTCTACGACAGTCCGATTTACATTTTGCAACAGAGGTTTGTTCGATTCTTTTGCGCCGCGAGTGTAATTTGTACTACGCTCCCACGTATATGTAGAAGAGGAGAGAGACGAAGATATGGAATTATACGGGATCTCTGGTAGAGATATGGATAAATCTCTGGTGAAGTCTACTGGTCGTGGTGATTATCAGATTTCATCCGCTTTTTCTTGAGATATCACAGTCGGTTAGCTTAATGCTCCAATTATTGACTCCATAACCCAGATCTCTGCTATTCTTTGTTACGATCATTGCGGCTCGCTTCGTGGTTTTGCGTGTTTCTTAAATTTGAGCTAAGTAAAGATTGAGATAAAAAAAAGGATTAATTTCTTAAATATGAGCTGGAATAGAAATCAAATTTTCGGCATTAACCTTTCAACGATAAAAAGAAAATAATATCTCTTTAGCGACTGCTGTCGAAAATAAATTTCAGTTCCATTAGGAACGTCGAGCTGAGCGTACAAAGGTATTATCGAGCGCTTCAAGTACGTTTCTTCCTTTCTACATTAGAAACGGCGTATAATCAATGTCCGACTTTACAATATTTAACCTCGAATTACATTTAATAATGACGCCTCGCATTTAACATCCCACGAGGAAAGATAGGGTCTTTGCATATAAAGAGGCTAGTTACCTAGAAGAACGCGATTCCCAAGAATTACGTGGACTAAGAGGAGGAAGTCGGGAAGGCCAAAGGAATAACGAAATTTTCCTCATCGTGCGAAACGCGCCGATTCTTCCATTTTGGAGGCTCCTTTTCATTCTCTCCGCCCCTGGAAACCTCCTGGGGGACTCGACGGGGGAAATGTGACCAACCTCGATAAGCTTAAGGGAGCCCTCAAGGCGCTCAAACCGATATCCCCTTCCTCGTCTTTCCCGCCTCCGAACCTTCCAACATTTCCGCCTACAGATCACGGCTTCTCGTGAGAAAACGTCGCTGGAAAGCTGCCTCCAATAAATTCGATGGAAGACCAGTCAAAGCACACCTGATAATTCGATTCGACTCGAAATCTACCAGCCACTTTCCAGACATATTTAGGCGCACCGAACGTATCCTCGAAGAACAAGAGGACGAAGGAAAAGTGTCGATAGATTAATATATCGCTCGATACGCTGTAATGAAATCGTGGAACATCTCAGAAAATAACACGAAAAGTTCTATAAGGGAAAAGAAAAAAATAATGAGTAGGTTTCGTGTTAACTTAATGCACTTCCGGATAGAGCACTCAATTGTACAATAGAAGAGTATAGGATATACGAGCACGGATCGGTACATTTAAAATCACAGCAGGCGCGAAATTGCTATAATCGCAGTTAAGTTGGAAATCGATACAGAAAATGCCGCGATGCTGATGGCGATATGAAAAAAATACTCTACAGAACTCAGACTTAAGCGTACCAACGTTGCGAGCACGGAAATCGATTTTCCGGATATAAGGTTTGACTCACCGCGAGCCACGGTGACTTCTAGGTTAATGGAATGGCCGATCTCAAAAATACCCATCGCTTCTTTATTAAACGCATACCCTAATTGTCCGTCTATTCTCATAGCAGCCCGGTTCAATCCCGTATACGAAAGCCCGCGTCTCCTTGCGAACCAAAAATGAATCGAACCCAAAAGCAGAAGCGCTTTCCGGAAAACAGTAATTAAAGCAGCGTTCATCGATTTTACCCCTGATTTAACCAATCCGGAATATCAAAGGACGCGGAGAATTACAGAAACAGCGATAAGAACGAAAATAATCGCCTGCTTGCCTCGTCCAATAGACGAAAGCCAGCAGTCTCCTCGCGAACCAAAAATGAATCGAAGCCAAAAGCAGAAGCGCTTTCCGGGAAACAGTAATTAAAGCAAAATCCATCGATTTTACACTTGATTTAACCGATCCGGAATATCAAACGATGCGGAGAATTACAGAAACACCGACGAGAACGAAAAATAATGGCCCGCTTGCGCGGGGAAAATACGGCGAATCTGATATGGGATAAAATACTACGTCCTTAATTTCTACCGAACACCGAGCGCACCGCCTTCGGTAACGAGGAAAGATCCGTTCGAGGGTGGTTACGCGGATGAACCTTCGGAACATTAATTTACATAGCCACAAGCTGGTTCTACTGTTTTTGCCGTCCTACAACCGCGACCTTTATGCAGCCGCGGTGCTTCTATCCACCTACCAGGTTCTTGTGTTGACTCTTTATTCTCTCCTCGGCCACGTTGACTCGTGGCAGTTGCGTATGATACGAACGTTGATGAATTTGAGATTGATGCATCTTCCATGCAGCTCCCCGGTTCTTGTGCTCGTTTTTTATTCTCTCCTTGAGCATGTTGATTCGTGGCAGTCGATATGTATGATGCAAACGTTGACGAATTTGAGATTGATGCATCTTCTATCCCCCTCCCTGGTTTTTGTATTCATTTTTTATTCCCTCCTCGGCCACGTTGACTCGTGGCAGTTGCGCATGGTACGAACGTTGATGAATTTGAGATTGATGCGTCTTTCATCCATCTCCGCGGTTGTTGTGCTGACTCTTTATTCTCTCCTCGGCCACGTTGACTCGTGGCAGTTGCGTATGATACGAACGTTGATGAATTTGAGATTGATACATCTTCTATACACCTCTCCAGTTTTTGTATTCGTTTTTCATTCCCTCCTCGGCCACGTTGACTCGTGGCAGTTACGTATGATACGAACGTTGATGAATTTAAGATTGATGCCTCTTCCATCCACCTCCCCGGTTTTTGTATTCATTTTTTATTCCCTCCTCGGCCACGTTGACTCGTGGCAGTTAGTTATGATACAAATGTCGATAAAGTTGAGATCGATGTATCTTCCATCCACCTCTTTGGTTCTTGTGCCCCCTTTTTATTCTCTCCTTGAGCACTTTGACTCGTGGCAGTTACATACGATACAAACGTCGATGAGTTTGAGATTGACGCAATCTTTACGTAAATCGGGATTAGCTTCTCAGCGCGGTACGATCCTGACGTGACCGAATGGAGGAGAGAAGAAGTGGCGCAAAAATCGTCCTACGTAATGCGGAAATGATCCGTGGATCGGCGAGTTTGCGCAGGAAGGCGGCGATACGCGAAACTGGGAGGAGAGCGGCTTATGCAAATGGAATGATCGATAAACTCCTCTTACGCGCTTCGATTCGCGACGCTTTTTGGCGAGACGAGGTTCCTCGCTCGCGGACAAGATTAATCGCGGGAAGTTACGGTGATGGGGCGGATGGAGCCTCGGACGTCCACGCGGTAGATCCAAGTTTGAATCTCTCGCACTTCGCCTCCGGATAATTTTCCATGTTATACGGAAAGCGCTTTATAACGGTTTGGCTCGCTTATCGATTAACTCCACGCGCTAAATCCTGCAGCGTGTTATACTTGTGCTTTAAGACTGTATACGATATAAGTATGCAAGGTAGTGTACGCTTGTCTTTTAAAATATACAGATAACAATTTAAATATACGGATAACTTTTAAAGTAACGGATAAAATATGCGGTTTTAGATAAGGCGGGAAATCGTATAACAGATAGAGACTTGGTCTTGCTCGTGAAAGATTTGAATTTGAACATCTCATCTTTATCTCTTGAGCATTTTTCATGCGATACGTAGGTTACATTTTGATCACAATGAGGAGGTATTTATTTTAAGACCCTGGTATTTAAGTCCCGAGTCAAATTACAATCGCATGAAGACAGCCGAACATCAAATAAACGAACGAGCAAACGAGATTGATCGGGGCTCTGACTAATTTGAGATACAAGATGCGTTCGATCCTAGCACCGATTTTACTTCGGCTCTACAGGATCGATAGTCGATTGTCCTCTTATCCGTCTTTTAACCTTTTCGTCGGGATTCGCGCAAAAATCAAGAAGGTTCTTCTGTTGCACAGAAGTAATACAATAAAAGTCGATAATACGAAATAAAATTCATACAGCTTCGATCCTTTTAGGTCTTCGTACGAAATAAAAATTATAAGTACAACCTTAAGAAACATATATCACCCAACACGAAATTCGGGTTCAAAAGTAATTCTGTCGTACATCATATCAAATTTTATTCTTAAGATAGAGAAAGGACAGATCGGTGTTAATTTAATAACTAAAAATATGTGTAATCGACGGTAATCTTGTTTTATAGTGATTTTTACCTTCTTTGCTGAGGACCGTTCGGAAAAAGACGAGGCGCGTTGTTTGCCTTTGTTACGCGAGATTGATCACACTTTCTCCACGCACCTATAATTTACCTCGTCGCTACTTTTACCCGGCGATTAACGATCGACTATTTATTTTCCACCGCCGGAAATCAATTTGGTCTGCCTTCTTGCTTTCTCTTCGTAAACGACGGGAAAATTCTTCGACACTCGCATTTTGTCTTATAGACCTTCTGCTCTCTAATTAGAATGCTCCCTAAGATTCTTACCTATATCATCTATGATCATAACACAATTTCTTAGTATGCCTACCTATCGGCAAGATATTCTTTCATAAAGTTTCGAGTATCCATAACCTTTCAAACGTCCATCGCATAATTAGCAAAAACGAATTACATCTTCACTCAGAAGTATTTTTGCCTTGAAAAAGGAAAAAACCAATTAGTAGACGGCAAAGATTTAATCACCGCGTTTTTAGTAAAACGGTAAATATACCCTTCGACTTTTTCCTCCTCCGTGGAAACACTACATTCTAGGCTCCTGTCCGTTCGACTGCTTATTAGTTCACTTAAAAAAAACAACCCTCTTCAAATGTCAATTACCCACGTGTATGGCGGCTGATTAATCCTTCGTTATCCAAAAGTCGCTTAAATTTTCCGTCATGCTTGCAAACGAAAGAATAGCTGAATACGCTTAAAGATTTGGAAAAATTACGTTCACCTTGTGCGAGCAGCTTGAGCGTGTATTTTTATCCGTACAACCTAACACGCTGAATGAAGCTGAATCCCGAATGAAAAATCATTCCACGTGGTGATAATCACCGATGCAAGGATAGCGTTCCAACGATCGTAATATCATTAATTCTCTACAATCCGCGATAACTTTAAAGTAATCAGCTGTCATTCCTGTGCACATTCCTAATTATACTATATCGAACAGCCACTCGTCGATGGCCAAACGATCCATTGTTTGTAACCAACTTCTTTATTCCTCTCGAAGACATGAGATTAAACGACAAGGAGGTTGAAATACGGTAAGGATAACGAAATTCAGAAACGAAAGTCGTTTATAAATGACTAACAATTCGCATCCATCGCCTACGATTAATCCTTCGAGGCCTCCAAGAGGCGTGAAATCCGCCTCGCATCCGACGACCGAAAGGTGGTTATTAATTTGCGATTCTTAGACAGGATATCGGGATTACACGCGGGATATTCCACTAGCTCGTAGATTAGAGCGCATAAATTCAGGAAGACCTCAACAACCTTGTCCCGATGCGAACGAAGGTAAGCGGAATAACGCAGTCCAAACACGCCAAATTACCTGGGGAAGAATTTACATTGCGAATAACCCAAATTCTCCCGAGGACCATTTATCCCAGCAAGGATCTCGCCGGCTTCAAAGGCGACCGATCCTATTTACGTGTTTTCGGTGAAATCGCATTGCTCAAGTTCCGTATCGCGCGAAACCTCTCTTAATCTTGGAGCGATGTATTATAGAATGTACATTATCGCGCGACAAAGGTGTGAGTAATACGTACAACACTGAGAAGAGCATATATCTTCTAGTTCTGCGATTAATTGTAGCAGTCAATCGAATAATGAAACTTGTTAATTACAAGTTTTCCTTTTTCATCGACTTTTTCCTCGAATCTATTCTGACGTAATATTTTTTTAAGTTATGAATAAAGTACAGTACGCGTCATTGTCCTAAAGATGGAGAAAACGAATAAGGTGTATTTTACAAATGGATATACATCGCCATTCCTCAGTTCCACTTAAGTAAACCAAGCAAGTAACAGGTAAGGCGACGCAACAGGTACAAATCTTAAAAGTCTATTGCAACGAATCGGCAACCTCATTTATTTATTGGATTATTTAATTTTCACCGTCAACCAGTATGGCCACTTAGCCTGGAATCTAGGGTTTAAAGTGACTCGCGGATCACCTCGATCTCGTTTGCTCATGGTCGTCAAATCGTTTCGAATCGGGGACACTAATTCGACATGATAGTCAATCGGTGACACGAGCAAGCCTTCTCCGGTTACTCCAGCTACGATTTCTTCGCGAATTAAGTCCAATTAAGACCGATTAAAAAGTCGTTTTTGAAAAAAAGCCCGTTTCCGCTACAATCGTCATTGATTAACTGTATCATTAAGTGAGCTAATACTTGAAAAATTCAACGTCGTATAAAATGATGGAATCTACGCTAAATCTATCGCGCAGAAACTTAATCTTTAATAATTTTAGTGATTCTGATACGTTTTATGCGAAAATACAGTACGTACAAACATATAAACTGTATCTTCGTCTAGAAATCCAGATTTTACTATTCATCGGAAAAGATCTATAATATATACTTCACATGAAAAAGTATTCAAAGATAGTGGACAACATCGAACCCCGGATTTTTCACATACAAATCTGCCATTATATTTCCCCCCCAAAAACAGCTGCGATACGCGATCGACAACTTCTTACAAAAACCGCTCAAATTCGCGATATTCCGCTTTCTGAACTTTACCATCCTTCATGGTAATCCAAACGACTAAACGAATCTACTCAAAGCCCTTTTTTCAAAAACCTATTAAAATACACTCGAATAACCCAGCTCGATGAGTCGTGCCTCTGGTATGAATTTCTCAAGAGCGGAAGAAATCGGCGCCAAAAAAACCTCCCAATGCTCCACGGCGCGCCGTCGGAGGGAAATTGGCTCCTAAGATACTTCCTTCTGAATCGCAGCGACGCATTCGAGGCGATACAAACGTTGTTACAGCCGTGCCAGTCAAAACGAACGTAATGACGACACGCTTCGCACATCCCTCTCCCCCCTAGCTGTCACCCCCCACCCCCCCTTTTTGGAGCATCGATCTTCCGGGAGCTTCCGCGGAGAACGCACACGCGGGCAATCGCAACGTGCATGCGTGGCCCGCGCAATTGCTGTCCACCCCCCCCCCCCTCGACCCTTCAACCCCGAGGCCTCGCATCCCCTGGAGCCCTCGCTGAATCTACGCGCTTCTATCTACGAGGCGAGGGCCACCCCTGGATACTGCTACTCGCTAATTGAGCGTCTAGGGGATTTCGCAATTTTCGTTTGACTCCGCTCTCTCCCCCGGTTCTCTCCCCTGGCGTTCCTTCATCCTTCCATCTCGGATGGAAGAAGTATATCCTCCCGATAGAGCCTCCTGGAGCTCCTTCTTTTTCACCTCCGCCTCTCCCGGCTCTTCCTTGCTCCTCGATGCCGCAATTTTCGAGCTCCCTTCGCGCTGCAAGTTTTTTTCCCCCGATTTTCGAGGATGCTTCCCAGTCTGGTACGTGGTTTTCTCCCGGCCGGTTTCCTCCTTCCTTTGATGCGTCTTAGGTCTACTCCGCGCTCTCCACCCTCTCGCGCCTTTGCCTAGTGTTTATTATCCCGATCTTTGTTTTGCAGGATGCGCGGCGGCGACCGCTCGTGCTCCCTTTGTTCGGCCAGTCCGCTCCGCGGAGTCAGTCTTAACCCTTTATTCCGATGCGTTCTCCTCTTTCCTCTTTCCGCGCGGCCCTCTTAGCGGCACTCCTCGCTCGACTAACCACCGACGTGGATTTCTTTTATCGCTTTGTTGCCTCGCATTAACGATTCACGGACGTTCCTTCGGTTTGACGGGGTTTTCGCGAATCATTTTTGACGGGATCAGGTTAAACGCACGTCCCCCTATTTCGGGGGAGCTCTTCCTTCCACGTCACGTCGCCATTTCGTTTTCCTCGGAGGGCCGCTTCTCCCTTCGTTTCGATGCATTCGATTTCCACCGATCCATATTCCCTGCCTCTACCTTATTCCAGCGCACCTTCCTTTCTCCCGATGCATCTCCCTTTCCCTACTTCGCGCTCCCTCTTCCTGCTCCCCTTCGCAATCGCGAGCTCTCCCTCTTTCTTTCCTATCCCGTCTCCTCCTTCTCCCTCCCTTCGCCTTTTCTCCCCCCCCCCCTTCCGCCTCCTCATCCTTCCAGCCCCACCGAAGCGGCGTCTCCTTGCCTCCTCCCCGGATCCTCTCAGCGCCGTCTCCTCTTCGCGATCACCTCCTTTCCTCCCCCGGCATCCCTTCCACGGCCACTCCTCTCTCCTCCTCCTCCTCCTCCTCCTCCTCCTCCATCACCTTCCATTCCTCTCGATACAGATCTCCTTTCCCCCTCTCCCTCGAGACCTCGACCCCCATCCAACCTTCGCCCGATCCTTATCTGCCTCTCTTCTCCTCGCTCTCCTTCCTCCTCGCCCCCCCCTCTCCCTTCTTTTTCCTCTCAGTGCCCCCACGAACCGCGTATCTGGTTTCGCCAGGCGATCCTACGCTCCCCCCCTCCTCCTGGTTTCTTCTTGCGCTGCTCCTTTCTCCCTTCGATCTACATGCATCTCTCTCTCTCTCTCTCTTTTCCTGCCTCTTTTCCTCCTTTTTTCTCTCCGTCCTCTTCCCCCGATCATCGCTCCTTCTCTTCCCGCCACTCCTGCGGTCTTTCCGCTCCACGACGGTAGCAGCATCGTCCTCTTCCTCCTCCCGTGGCCAGGTATTTCTTTTTTGGCTCTTTGATTTTTCGCCATCGACCGCTAAGGTCATCTCGCCTAGGACCCACTGTTCGAGCTGGATTCCGGACCGCAAGGCCTGTGTAGATGTTGTATGGAAAATTGGGGAGGGCGAGGGGAGATTTGAAGTGGAATTATCGGAGATTTTCAGTTCGTAGTTGTTATGCTATCGTGGATCCTAGTTTTTATCTGCTTAAGCTTTTAGCATTGCCCGCTGAGGCCTAGGATACGTGTTTGTAATGTGAATTTCGAATTAGGACTGTTAGGATATACGCGTCGGGTGGAGAATTATCGAGGAAGGATGAGCGGGATTCGAATCGTGTACTTTTTGTGTGGAAGTACGAGCGCCTTTATACTTTGTGGTACCGTGGCTTGTTCTAGAGTAACGTTTTGCTCGTTGATCTTTGGTCGATCATCGATCGATAAGACAATTTGGCACGAGACCTAGTGTTTTAAGGTGGATTCTACCTTAACGGAACTACAGTGTACATACGACAAGAAAAATGATTCGTAGATGTTAGTGCAAATTTGAATTTTTCCGCGTAAAAACACGAAGCTATCCATTGCACTACTGTAGCTCCTTCGCAAGTAATATTTCATTAGTACGATTCTAGACATTGGCCGCTGTTGATTTATTTTGCTGCGCTCGAGACCGATCTTAGGAGGCCACCCCTGGATGAGGAAAATTACTCTTCGATTAATATTACGGGTTTTTCATGGTTCGCTCGCTTCGACCGTAGCGGAGGACCTCGATTTCTAACGAGCTTCTCGGGGCTTAACTCGTCTACGATCCTCTTCCATCGCAGATTATTGATTACGTCGCTCAAGACGGAGCAACTTGGGGCATGATACGTCGAACTTGCTTTTAATAATACCGGAGGAAGGGCAAACAACGTGCCTTTTGTCATTGCTTCGGTGTTACTCGCGAATTAGAAAAATAAGACCGAAATTGGTCTTAATTCGACTCTGTACGAACGAAGGGAATTACATCCGATTAATATCTCGGATTTCCATGGTTTACTCGCGTTAACCGCAGCGGCAGTTTTACTGCGGGATTCTCGATTTCTAATGAGCTTCGCGATGCTTAACTCGCATCCATTAGTCGCGGAGTCGGGTAACGGTTACGACTCGACCGAGTTTATCGTTTATACAACTTTGGATGACAATCTCTGCCGAGATGATTTCGGTATTAATGAACGATCTTGAGGCAGGATTCAAGTTCGTGCATAATGTCTACAAGATACACGGTCGATAGCTAAAATTCAACGATATATTAAAAATTAATAAATGATAAATAAATTATTTTTAAAATAATTACATAATTCAATACATATAAAAATTCAATAAATCAACATAACGACAATAATCTCAGCTCTGCATCAATTTCCCATAGAAAATTAACAAAAATGCGGTTACTCCCTTTGATGCGTTATACTTGTCGATCATTTTTTAAACTCTCTACATCAACCTTTAAGGCAATTTAAACTAACACCTAATTATGAAGAAGGTTGCCAAATCGATACAGATAATTATCGAGACTCACAGCCACTCGCGCGAAAATCCAGGATCCCATTCATCCATGGGACAAAATTCTTCGATGAGCGCGAAAAGGACGAAGACTAGAGTCGCGCCTCTATATAGGTTTCTCACGTACCGTCGGGTGTCCATTATTCCCTCCGTCGCGTTTTCCTCCTTTTTCCTTCCACAGCGCTGACCGCCGTACCAGGATTCTAACGTACGCGCGTACGTAGCCAAGGCTCGGTTCGTTGTTGCGGTTAGAGGAGGCCTTCGACGGGAAGGTCCCTTACGAGGAAGAGCCTTCGTTTCTGCGTCTGACTCACGAGGGTGGTATGAAATCCATCTAACCGACTCTCGAGCCGTTTCCACGACGGTGCCAGCCAAATGGTCACGATCGGGAACAAGGCACGATCATCGTGATGGCGGATGGATCTCCATTTTCCATTCCCAGGTGGAACCAAATGGAGAGCATCGAGGATCTGCACGAGCCTAAGCATGTCCTAATATTCCACGCTGAATCCCTGTTTTCGAAGTTTCAATAAAAGAACGAGAGAAAGAAGGATGAAGAGGACATGTCTTATTTTGCACTTCGATAATAATCCACTGAATATATGGTCAGCCCT
Source organism: Ampulex compressa (assembly GCA_038496175.1). Classification (NCBI taxonomy): domain Eukaryota; kingdom Metazoa; phylum Arthropoda; class Insecta; order Hymenoptera; family Ampulicidae; genus Ampulex; species Ampulex compressa. The sequence goes on along the minus strand of JBCFXI010000116.1, from coordinate 98,659 downwards.
TGACCGATTCTGCAGACGATAATCACGAAGTCGATTCTCCGCGGCACGAAATACTTCATTCGTTATCAAGCACGAGACGATTGCTTCACAGCGCTGGTTCGAACTTCCGTGTACGCAGGAAGCGTCCTTATTGCGAATCACGGGGTACTGTCAGCGAGATATACGTCGACCGTAAGTGGACCAGAAACGCTCTACACGTGGAAGGATATCTGGAATATAGAGAATAAATATATCTCGAAGAATAATATCTAGAAAAGAGAGCTAGGATGCAGTAGTGGATAGAAGCTGGACTTTCACACGAGAAATGATTGATTTCGAATCACGTTCATCACCTCTGCTTTTTCCACGTGATATGTATAACATAGCTTCAGTAGCTCAAGACCCACATTAAGCAGTAGATCCCAATTCAAATAACCTTAGCAGTCGACGAGGGAAAATAAATGTAAAAAAGAAAAATCTGAAAGAACCGCTTCTAGAAGAACGCGTTCAGGATGCCACGCACTCGATGAACCAACTCTCTGACGCTCTCGAGAAAAGTCGGATAAAAAAAAGGGAACACGATAGTCGAATACGTGGAGGCCCTATGGGAGGCGGTCGTTATTACGCCCTGGTCATGGCAATCCACGGCAACGAGTGCGTGCTCGGGAAAGGGACGAAGGACGGATGCTCTTCGTGGTCGGTTGGCGCGTTGCTGCGTTAGCGATGTCTCGCTAACAGTCCACTTGAGTCAACAGACGACTGATTGTTAGGGCAAACACGAATGTGCGCACACTTGCATCAAAGCACCTCGCCCCCCCCCCTCTCTCTCTCTCTCACTCTACCTATGTCTATCCCTTTCTCTCTTTCTCCCACGCCAGCAGCCTCCCTTTCTCTCTGGCCGTCCTTCCCTCTCGCTCTTACTCCCTCTATCTCTCCTCCTCCTTCCCTCTCTCTCCTTCTCTATTTTTCCTTTCCCCTCTCTCTTTCTCTGATCGTCTCTTTCTTTCTCTCTCTCACTCTCTTTCCTCCAGCTTTATCTACGAAGTTTATCGTGGTACGGCCCCGGAGGAGGTGGCCCCGGGACTCGTTTCTCCCCCCTCCCCCTCCCGCCCCCGCTTTAGACACCACCACGAAAAGTCCGCCGGAATCCGTCCAGTTGAACAACCCAGACGGATATCAGCTGCTTATGATGGCATTTTTGGCCACCCGGTCAATGTGTCCTTTCATACCTTTTTCTCCTCGTTTCTCCCTTTTGGTTTCTCCGCTTACGCGAGGAGCCTCGATAGCGCTTCTCGTGCGATTTACGTGCGAAATGATTTTCAAGGCGGAGCTATGGCCGGAAGCTCGCAGGACATCGTGGATTTGTACATTCGGAGCATATCTAATTGCGGAAGCGATAGTGTGAAGTATTGTGCGACAGGAGTATGATAAATCGGCGGACTCCGCCCAGTTGAATAACTCTGATAGATATCATCGGCTTGTGATGTCATTCTCGGACGTTTGGTCAGTTTTCTTTTGTAAACACACTTATCTTACGAAGATCGACGCGCGGCTTGTACGAAGTGATCATCGAGGTAAGGGGATTAAAGATTGCGCGACTCGTGGGTGGGCGAGCATTTTAAATCCCAAAAATTGTGGTACAGTGTATTGTCCGGTCAAAATTGAAGGAATTGGTATAATGATGTGAAGTCTGCGGGATATATGTCGAAACGATGGAGTAATGAGAAAATTAATTTGCTTCGTGAAATGAATTTCCTCGTTGTATCGTTCCTTGTATTATTATTCATTGTACTACGATCATTGTATTATGAAGAATGCGTTACGGGTGTTATGGAAGAACCTGAAAGTTTTGCGGCACGTTTCTCTCTGGCGCTCCAGCCGTGACCACGAAAAGTTCGCCGAAGTTCGTCCAGTTGAATAACCCTGACGGATATCGGCTGCTTATGATGCCATTTTCGAACATCCGGTGAGACGTTTGGGCAACAAACGATGTGCTTATCGTTGGATAGACAACCGCGTTCTTACGCGCCTCATAATCAATAATTTCCAAAGTACATGCGCTCTTTAGCGACCTTAGAAAGCATCGTGGAATTCTATGTTAAGTATCATGAAAAAAAAAGCGATAAAGTGGCAGTTAAATTTAGGTGAAAACACATTCTCGCTTTAAACGTAATATCAATGTGAAAAATGATCGACTTATACATTTTTTCGAGAGTCAGCTTATTGTCGCAAATATACGACCATCCGAAAAAAAAATCTACTTGAGCAAGCCTGACGTTTGAATTTCTGACTTGATAACTTTCAACGTCAAATTACCGTGCAATCATTCCACGGATATATCCTTTCCCCTTATATATCTTTCTTCGCGAAAACTATGGTACCAAATTTCATATAAAACCAGCGTACATTTCAAGGAATAATACATATGCAATACCAAAGTTTCCACTGCTTAGAAAACCACATACGTCTTAAAAAAAAAAAAGGGAAATTTGAATGAATCAATACAATAATCTCAACACGGCATGAAAATCATGTAAAATTTTACAAAATGTATCCTCACAAAGCGCTACGATATTTTGAAAAAATAACTGGCCAATCATTTTGACTGATTCGGCAGTTTTAATATTAATGGCGGATATCGACTGCTTCGTAATAAGATTTTTGGACGTCCCGTGAGTTTTTGCGGGCTCGGGGATGCGCTTATCTGAGGAGAGAGACCGCTGGTCCCATTTTCACGACGGAGTCGAGATATCGATGAACGATCGCGTTGTCCGCGTCGCTCTGGTGATGCGCGAAGAATCTCGAGGGATAATTAATGTAACGTGGTTGCAAGCAGGATTCATTAAAAACGCGACTACTTTTTCCCCAGAGATACGCCATTTGCGCGAAATTCGTCTGATTCTCCCTTCAAATTTAACACAAGTATTTGATACTGCTGATAATCATCGAATATTTGCGATCTGTATAGAGCGTTTGTACGTAAAGTTAGAAGATCAAGGAAAGAGTGGTTTGCACTAAATTAAGCCTTTCGCGTCTTTGTACTGCATTAAGATTTTATAAACTGGTCGTAAGTTATCCAACGATGACAAAGATCTCTCTTAATCGTCGCAGAATGTTGTGCGATACGTGTAAAGTGCAACGATATTACGAGCATCAAAGCAATGGTTGGGATAATATAAAAAAAATATTAATATTGTATATAATATAGTACTCCGTAATCGCTAATTTACCCATACAACGATAAATCGTATGCAACAGATATAAACGCGAGTACGGTACAGAAGGTTTATCAAACCCTAAGAATTTTTCTCACAGTCGGCTAAAAACCGTTCAAAATCCAAGTATTCGAAAGAGAAGAAGAATGAATACAAAATCGTAATCTTTTTATTCCCTTTGTTAAGCCATATTGGCGCATTAAATAGCGCGTCAATTAAAGCGCTTAGGAAATCGACTCTGCTACATTCGTAATTTGCTTGAGTAAATTCGAATTAATTATAACGGCCGGCAATTTGATCCTTAACGATGTGTAAATGCAGTTCCAATGGTTTGCCGCAATAATTGAACGCGCGATCTTTACCACGGTGTTCTCCGTAGCGCACGCTGTGTTTGTAGAGAAGAGGCAAAACGCATTACGTTGCTCGCCAGAATCGGAATATCGGATCAAAATTACTTTTCTCTTTTAACGGTACACCTGTAAAATCATTCGTCCATTTAAGGACGACGAAACGTACGAGCATCGACCTTTGCATACTTAACAATAAAAGCGAATTATTCCGGAATTACCACATATCATCCATAGCCCTGCATTTCGCACAAGAACAAAATCAAGCACGACGCATGTTCCTTCAACAACCATTTTAATTAAGTAAAACACTGCTGCATATGCCTTAGTAATATTATAAAATATCTCGCAAAAAAGACTCATTCGGCTACAAAGTTATTGCGTGACTCGAAAAAGAAATTCGACGCGGGTGCTCATTAATTTCATCCTATAGTCAGAGGGTAAATATCCGAGGACAAAGAACAGACGTATAAAAAGCGCACAGGAATGTCGCATAATTCGTAGATCCAAGCTGAAAAGTACGCGCGCAAGGTTCGATTCAATTTTTCCCAGCGGCGCAAAACCTTTGGGGTTGGCGACCTTTCCCGATAAAACAGGCAAAAAAAAAAGGAAGGAGCGGAGGAAGCGTAGACAAACTTCCACGCAAAAGCGACGCACACTCTCTGATCCGTCTAACACACCTCAAAGGTCCGGCGTACGTCCGTTATACCAACACAAAGAGATCCTCTTTGCTCGCAGGTGAAAGCGGAATTTCTCGCGGCTGATGTGTGTACAACTGGAACGAAAGGACCGATGACTTTTCCAGATAAACCACGCGCAGAGAACACCGCTGTGTCGGGGCCGTGTCTCTTTTCGCCCGTGCACACCGATTCGAAACCCGCTCTTCCCCGCAATTTTCCACCATCGATGTTGCGCCAATCTCTCGTAAAACGCAAACGCAATTGTTTCTTAACGCTCGAACCACGAGCATCGTCAAAATACTACGTTGTTCGACTATCGCCTTCCTCCAAAAAGCGGAGTTCCTCAAATTCGCGAAATACGCGCTCGCGATTTAAGCGTCTCTACAAAGTAACCCTGCTTTTAAGCCTTGAGCGCCTATACTTGGAATAAATTATGTCCACTCACTTCCTCTCCCCCCAATCAACTACCGTTTTGCCCGAGATTTACGGGCCATCGTAAATCAAAACCCTATTCTAGAGTTTGCCAAGTGAACCGTGGTTAATTATATCCCCTTTTTTTATTCAGATATACAATACGCAATTACGCAACAATCGTTATCCCAACAACCGTCCATTCTCGTACTTATTTATTACATCCCTCCCATATCCAGCTTGCGAAACAATGATTAATTTTCAAAGTCTCAGCATCGATGTCGAGTATCAAGAATTCCTCAAAACCGTCCGTTAACACAAAATACCAAAGAAACAAATAAACACCACGCCTGTAAAATTACATCATGCACAGAAAGCTCGATCGCCATCGATACAAAAACGCTGCCAATAGATCCTTGTCGAATGATCTTAAAAACCATTACCAAACTCAAAAACGAACCCATAAAAACATCGAAACTCTCTTTGGCAAAGGCTTAAACATCGTGTCGCGCTCTTTCGTGGAGAAAACGCTCAAATTCGGCGTCCATTGGCACGAAATAAATCAAGTTATAACCCGGGGCGGTTCGCGTCGAGGCGCGTCCGATGCGATCGCCATCTTCCATGGGACTCGGGTTTTCACTTTGTGCAAGCCATGGAAAAACCTGGGGGGCCCCTTCGACCGTAGTCGAGAGGGCATTTCGAGAGTCTTTGTCTAGGCCACCCTAGGATCCAGGCCGAAGCCGGAGCGTCAGGAACGGTGCGGGACGCGATTACCGGAATGGCGGATCCCCTCCGCGCCGGAAGATTATTAGGGAGGCCGGTGAGCACTGCCATTTTTCACGTAAAACCCTGTTATGAAAACTAGGAGCGAAGTACTTTTTTCCCCGTTTATTTGGCGGACAGAGCTTTGCGCGACGGTGTACACAAAAATAGGAGCGCCTGCTTGTATATCGAGGGCCGTGCTGAAAATGCCGCCGCCAAGGGTAAATATCTCCCCTTTCTACCCCCATAAAAGCTGCGTTGCGAGGAGCGCGATGTGATATACTCCTCCATCCTTAATGCGTGCGATACGCTTTCGCGCGACAGGTTACAAATGGAGGATCGTCCAGGCGACGAGTACCTGCATCGGGGCGAATCGAGAAATGAGGGTGTAATGGTCTTTCGTGTAAGACTCGGTTTGACGATTATAGATGAGGGAATTTGATTTCATGGGGGCAACAAAGTTCTGCTCGAACTGTTCGAGGGTGAATTAGGAGAAGGTTTTGTTCGGAAGAAGAGCCTCTTTTGCAAACGGATGTTTATTTGAGAAAATGCGACGCTTCGAAAGCATCTGCGCGTTCCTTCTCGAGCTGAGGAGAGAAGGAAATGTTGTATAGTCGGCAGACAAAGGGGGAGATGCTGTATACAAGGTTGTCATAAAATAGACTGCGACGTGGTTCGAGGAAAAACCAAAGAGGAATAGAGGTTTTGAATAAATATTTCTTTGAAAAAAAAAAGACTTCTTTCGCATAAAACATTCCTGTAATTTATTACCTACAAGTGTGATTATTTTACTTCTAGGATGTTGGAAGATACTTTTGAAGAATACGGTATGCTTCTTCTTCGTGTTATTTACCTGAAGAGGGAAAATGGTTAAGTGCACCTTGCGGTCGAGGAAGAATTTTTCGATTAGCGGTTTTTCGAAGGGTGGCACTTTCAAAACGACCGCACCCCCCGCGGCCGATGCCCACGATAAATTCTGAGCGTTTCATAAAGCGAGTTATCCGCACAGCGTCTACCTGCGCCTATCCGGCTTTTTTTTTTCGATGGGGAAAACGTGAAAATTTATCTCGCCTGCGCGGCCAATCTCCAAATTGGAAAAAAACCGGGGATCCTTCCTGCGGCTCCCATTTCGCTGTTATTCGCGGGTTAGCGCGTAATGGATATCGCCATTTTCAAAGTGGAGAAATCAATGATGCGCTCGCGGGCGACGAAAATCCTTCGTGTTCCGTGGCACGACTTATCTCTTACCGAATAGGGAGCGACGAGCGATTCGCGCACATTTCGAAACGTTTTTCGAAGAAAAAATATCTTTGTCCTATATAATATACTTATATACTTGAAATATATATAATACAATATATAATGAAATATATATACATATATATATTGAATATACTTATACACTTGATTGTTAAAATTATACAACTTTATCAAGTTCAATCGAATAATCTTTTAGGTTCGGGAATAAACGGGAGTAAAGTCCAAACATTCCAACCCGGTACTTTTTGGCATCGTGTAATTTGAATCGATCAATGCGTAGGTCGTTAACTAATATGCGATGCCGAATGACGGATAATCCAGCGCATTTCTTATTCCTTTTTAAAGGAAGCGCAGAGATAATGAGGTTTGGCGGAACAGCGGAAAGCATGGCCGTGACAGGAGAATCGCATGTTAGCCTCGCGTTCGCTAAATCACCATACGGGTTAGCCTCGTTATTCGATGAACTTAAGGTATTTTACCCCCGCGCGTAAACATTACCCCGCTTACATTAAACGCAAGGGATGCCATTAAATTCGACGAACCCGGCCATCGGTCTCATCGTTATTAGCTTACACCGACCTAATTACGTTAAAAGGCACTCTCCTTCATTAACGAGGACAAAGTAAACGTGAAAATAACCTCGCGGCCCTTCGATCGCGGAATTGATTAGATTCCGGCCCTTGGATGAGAACCCCCTACCGAAAAATTGGATCCATAAATTCGACGCGCGTAAAGGCGACCTTTACGCTGCACCAGCTTCCGCGTCGTAAAAGTCCGATCGAAACGCGAGCAACGAAGTCCAGGGATGGACAATAATCGCGCACAGACGAATAATAAAATACCTGGATTCGCTCGATGAAGATAAATCGAACGTGAAGGGTTATTCGGGGCGCGCCTATCAAAGTACGGCGTAAGCCGGGATCATACGCGGAGGGATAATAAAATACAGAAATTCCTCCCCCGAAGATAAATTCAATGCGAAGGGTTAGTTTGCATGGGCCACGACAAAATGTTGCGCCCGGCCACGATTACACGCGGTTCAATGGTAAAACGTATGAATTCATTCGGAGAACGTGAATTTAACGCGAAGGGTTATTCAAAACGCGCCTATTGAGGTTTCGCATAAATCCAGATCATAGGTGGATAAATAATAAAATGCAGATATGCATTCGGGGAAGATAAATTCGACGCGGAAGGGGATTATTTCAAACGCGTCTATCGAACCTTCGCGTAAATCGGCATCAAACACGGGGCGAATGACAAAACGTAGAATATTCATTCGAAGGAGATAAATCCAACGTCCAAAGCGTCATTGCAATCGTGCGTGACGATACGCGAGGCTCGGCCCATTATCATACGCGAATTAGTAACAAAATTCCCGGATTCGTTCTGGGAGAACAAAGCCACCGTGTACATCCCTATCGACTAAATAAAACAAAAATAAAAAAAATTCGGAAAGGATAAGTTCCTTTCGATCGTCCAGAACACGCGCAGGAGAGAAATCATGCGTAATCACGTGAGTAATCAAACTCGAAGATTCCTTCCAATCGGGATACAAGGTGCGCGAAGAATTATACGTATATACGATTTTAGCGGCATCGATTGCTATGATCGTTAGCCGTTTTGATCGACCATTAGCCGATCGATAGGATCATTAGCCAGCGAAGAGTTATTGCGATCGAACGATCGCGACCAAACTCTTCGATGGCTCGGGATCAGCCCGGTATCCGTCTTACGAGCGACTGTTAGAGCTCCTTGTGCAGAGGGCTAAGCCTGGGCGCCTTTGGGCCCGCGGCCAGCCTGTGGGTCCCGAGGAAAGGGCCCCGAGGAAGGCAGGCCACGGCCCACGGACCGAAACATCGTTCTCCGTCCTCCTTCGCCCTATTATCCAACCATCCTCCCTCCCTCGCTCTCCCACACACAGCCCGCTTCCATCCTCGCTCGACGCTCCTTCTCTATCTCCCCTGTCCTCTTCGCCCACCCTTTTTGCCATCTTCTCCCTCGTTCTCCGTCTCTCCTTCTCTCTCTCTCTCTCCTTCTCCCTCTGGTCACGGATTGTGTGTCCGACAAAGGTGCTCATTCTGCTGGCAGTATTGCGAGGTAACAAAGGTGCAAGTTGCCTTACGGTCAGGCGGATTGGTTTGCATATATATTTGCCTCGTATCGTTAATAATTAATGTTTATATATATAGTCATACATATATGTCTATACATTTATAATCGGGTGACAGCGCTTTATGCAGGGCGAGTTAAAAGTCACTGGAACGAGTTACAAGTATGCTACTTTGCGCTCCAATGTTTCGGTGCTTGATCCAGTGCCCAGCGGGAGGTCTGATGCATGACTCTTGGCCTATTGGTATGTTTGGTTTACATATACAGGGAGATACATAAATGCACGTCGATACTTAACAGGGAAATCTGCATACCAATATAAATAAAAAACCTCACATGAAAATACACGTTTCACATTTTAATTTTCCAGTTATGAAGGATTAAATGAGCCGTTTATTTTGAAAGTGGCCTAAGTCCATTTGTCAATTAATTTTCCCTAACTGTAGTAACGTGTGCAATATTAAATTAGTTATCATAAACAACATTTTGCAGTTACTTTAATAATTAAAAGCATTACTTTAATAGTACCCAAAGTCTAAACTATTATTAATAATATCTTTAAATTCCTTTTCTTTAAATTAAATGGGATTTCTTTAAATTCCCCTTGTATACGCAAAATGTAGATGAGTAATAAATTGTTATATATATTGTATAATTCGATTTCCTGAATTGCATAAATTGCATTTTTCAAATGTAGTAAAGAAATAATAAAGAAATTGAGTATCATTTTTTCAATTTGAAGCATTCTAAATTATGTCTCGTGGCTGTTTTAAATTCTGGGCTCTTTCAAATTCTGTAACAAATCTAGTTGTTAATTTTTAAAGTGGCTTAACTCCATTTGTGGCAAGAAAACGCACATTTTCTACTTAATAATTGCTATTGTTTTAATAGGAATTGTAAATTTAACTCTCTTAGATACTTTTAAGCGGTGTAACACATTAATATTCTATACGTACATTGTTAATTTCATCGGAACGCAAACTCTTAAATATCTTAATTCGAATATAAATAGACTTAAATTATTTTCAAAATAAACGGTTTAAATAATATGTATAATGTCATATCTCTTGCACGCTTAGTGCGTCTTGATTTTATTTAATATTTACTAACAATTATTTCATGATTCAATAACGCAGGCACGATCAATATAGGAAACATATTCGTTATTTTAGTAAAAGTATGCAGAATTGGTTTGCCGATTTTGAAATATCGAATTTTCGAGAGTAAAGCACAGAATCACAGATGACTTGCCCACTTTATGTCGATAAATATTATTTTTAAACTTTATCTGTCAGTCTTATGGGGAGATACTTAAACCGCCATCTGTATTTTATTTTCGTAAATAGTTACATATATATATTTTTAAGTTAATTCGTCGTGCATATCGCTCTTTAGTTTCGTTCTTATTAATATTTTCAATAACATGCGACACCAACATAAGTAACTTGATCTCCAACATAAAAAGTTTTAACTGATAATTGTTTCAAATTCATAATTTCAAGATTAATTTTCACGTTTCTTTTCCCTTAACAGGTCCTCTTTCTCTGCATAAGACCGATAGAACATTGTACATATTATATGCGTGCGCACGCGCGGGCGCTGTGGGTGTGTGTGTGCATTCTTTATACATTTAATTTTTTCATTATTCTTATTAGTTTATGCTTCCCTATTACTTCTAAGGTACGTTACACGCATATTTTGACTTATAACATTCGTTACACATTCCAGTATTGCTACATCCGTTATCATTGTTTACTGTTTCTCCTCAGTTAGATAAGGAATGCGCTGAGGGGTTCAAACCGTAGTTTTTGCATAAATATATATTTAAAGAGACTCTTCAACCCAATAGAATGATCTTTCAATTTTACTATTTTTAAACCTTGGATAAAGATAAGGAATACTAAAACACATTTTGTTCAGACAACCCATAAATACCATAAATTTCTTGCCAATATAACCTTCATCGCTTATTCGTATTTTTCACATACAAGTTTTAGTTATATTCGAATTAAGAGAAACCGCATAAACTTGATCAAACAGGACAACGACAGAAGAGAATGAAATGTACATTAGTGCAAGAATAACCTAAGGATATATTCGTTGCAACGCGTGAATTTTCTTCGCGGTGTCCACCGCAATGCCCAGCGGTCCAATCGAAGAAGTGAGAGAAGGCAAAGCATAGATCTCAGATGCACTTTTAATACGAAGGATATGCCGGCGCAGACAGACGTGATGCATCGACAGATAAGTAGCCGCGAGTTCTCACTTCATTTATCAAAGAACTGACCCACCTGTCGTCACCTTGTACCCTCCATTCACCGTCGACCGTTCTCGAACCCTTCTCGAGATGGGCGCTGCATCTGGCCGCTATACAACACGTGCATTAGATACTTATGGATTATACATCAAAAGTACGCAAAAGGTACGCTACGCGATAAAATACGAGCTAGCGATTTAATGGATGATCCAGAGCGAAACGTGTCAGCCAGAGCCTGATAACATATTTGATATTTTTCTCTCTCCCTTTCCCTCCTCAGACACCGATAAAATGGGCTTGTATGGAAGATTTGCGAAAAGGGAATAAGAGAAAAAAAGTTATTATTGCGAGATATGGTCCTATCCAAAGGATACACGAAACGTATTCACGCTAATTTCATGCTCTTAATTTTAACGTAAATTTGACTAACTCTTTAATCCGTTATATGCCAAAGCTAGGTGCAAACCTAAAAAATGCGCTAATTAATTGATTTCCTACAGTAAGCTAATTAGAGAAAAAACACTTTTATTAAGTTTATAACTTCTATAACATTCAATATTTAGGTAGAAGAATCAAAACTAAAAGTTCCATTGCTTAGGTAGAAATAAATAAAAAATAAGCGTCCCAAAAAAAGGACAGTGGTAAGTAATGGATTAAGAGTAGAATTGGCATGCGATCCGTATTACTGCTATGTAATTCGCTATTGAAATTTCTCCGGCTCATCGTGGAGTATTTTTCGAGATTTTGGTAATGTATAATAATGATTAACCAAATCGATTTATTTTTTAGTACCAAGTACTAACTAAAGATGTATTGTATAATGATCTAAACACGTGCTATTAATACCAATTACAGTCACGTAAATAATTAAATGCGCATCACCTTTCCCCGATATCATGTAAATCCTCGAAAATGATTTTAAATAATCATGATGTATGAGTATTCAAAATTTAAACCAAACCTCGACCGACCACGCAATCATAACTCCTCTGCATTTTTCCATGATAGCGTAAAATCTTCAGTCTGTCATTATGTACCGTCGATTTAATACTTTCGATGCAAATACCTTTACATGGGAATTCAAAACAATACATAGACTAAAATGAACAACGCTTTGACACTGTATTAACGACTCTTACCACGTAGAAATTTTCGGCGCTATTCGCTGATTCTCTACACGCAACTCTCTCTTGCACGTGCGGATCTCTTAATCTCGGTCCAAATTGATCTAAATCAAATGCATCTTCGACCTACATACTCTACATATTTGTAATTAAAACATTTTAGTTGTACTTGTTATCAATAATACCACAAAGATCATTCTGTTGAAGTCGTCGGTTCCAAAATCGTCGGCATACTGAATTCAAAACACAACCACGTCTATTTCTTTGGTTAGAATAATTTTAGAGAACAATGAAAGCAAAGAATCTAACCACAGACTTAGATATATTTGGGAAACTAAACGGTTTGAACGCGTTGCCCTGCGCATGCGTGGCACGAGATAAGCTGTATGGCACCTGACGTCAATGTTACGGGATAAACTGTTTGGTACTTGAGGCCCGTGAACGTCACAAAATAAACTGTCAATCAATTAAAGATAAACTCTCCACTCTTGCATTCTGTTACTGCTTTAGTCATTAACGGTAAGGTATACCTGAGCAAATGGTCACCAGATCTCTTAATACTCCATACAAAACTCTAGCAAAGGGTGACCAGGTAGCGACCTGCTCAGATAACCATAAAACATCCAGTGAACAAATGCTTGCTCAGGTAAAAATGAATTAACAAACGCGAAAAGCGCTTAACGGGTTCGTCAGCCCTACCCTTCCAGGATCGCCCCACTAAACTGGCATCTTCAATGCCAGTTAAATAGTCAACGTTCTTCCAACGAAAGGGAATTACTAGTCGAACATCACGCGAGTACACACCGATAGGCAATCCCTCAAACTAGAGATAGCCAAGAATCGCATCAAGGAATTCTATCGATCGACACTGTAGTATAATTCGATAGGCGATCCCTCAGACCAGAGGTAGTCATTAATCGCAGCGATCGTGGAAGTTCGTTACACTAAGCGACTCATACACGACCAACTTTATTATTCATTCTGTAAATATACACTTACTGTTGTTATATCGCGAGGGTTAAATTCTCAAATCTTTACCCCGGATCCTGCGATACCACCCAACTGATTGCCCTCCGAAAACCTCGTACAGCAAGGTGATTTGCCTTTGGGAACGCAACCATATCTGGGAACGATAGTTACTCACGGGAAGGATCGCCCAAAAATTGCTATCCAGCGACACTCACCCAACCAACAGTACACACACCACGACCTTCTTGCCGGGTTAAGGATTGATCGCGGATACGAGAAAGAGAGACAGGAATAGACAGGCCTATTTTTCTCTCAGCGTCAACGCATACACGATGGAACATTACTTCTTCGAGCCGCGTCCAGCGCGCATGACGTCAACACATTCTTAGCACTAGAACTATCAAACCAGTCAAAATGACTGGTCAATCGTTTCTTTTAAAAATCATAGTGTCTCATAAGGATCCATTCTTTTGAGATCTTCCATGATTTTTATGCAGTATTTAGATCATATTGATTTACTACAATATCCTTTTACTCTCCCCTCTCTTTTTTTTTAAAGATATATGTAGTGTTCTAAATATGCGCAGAGAGTGACCCGATAGTTCTAGCGTTAAAGGCGCTTTTCGTTTCCCACATTTATACTCAGGACGATTACACAATATCGATACTCATCTCCCGTGCCGAAATACGAGAGTAGATGGCAATAAAACCGGCATGGAGCAAACGGACAATACATCAAAGCGCATAATATATCGGTAATATTTTTCCGGGCGGCAAGGAATTATCAACGCGGGGCATGACGTAACGATCGGCAGTGTATAACGAGGAACTCTGACGGGGCCTCCTTTGCCTTCCGGGACAGTCGAAACGTCGAAGTGGCCCGAAAACGGGCTACCTCGCGGGAGGAAGGAGGAGAGGTGGATGCGTCGAAGGGAAGGAAGGAGAGGGACCAAGAGCACGGCTGCGTAAATTATCCCAGCGGTGTGTATTTACCCGGAGATTTACAAGCGGGCAGCGCGCGTTTGATTTACACGCCCGTGCCTTGTGGCCCCAGTGAAACGGCTAAAAGGGTTCTACGGGTGAAATATGCAACAGGATACGCCAGGATCCCTCGGCTACATCCACCGGCGCCGTCCTCGAACGCAGTTCGTCCTTTGCACGTGCTCCGTGATCGCGTGCACCTGCACGATTGCCCTATGCGCGCACTAGAAACCCCATGATCGTTCGAATTTTTGAATCTCTCAAATTTGTGAAAGAGACGTATCAGTGTCTTGATCCTAACCTTACTCGATCAATAGTTTCTAATGACACTTGCTGATGGCCATAGAGAGCACATCCGCACGCTAATATTCCAGCTGATCTGGAGTTAATGTTCTGTCCACGAGACCGACATTCGTGTGTGGGAAATAATTTTGGCTACGGTTGTGTGGCTCGAGTAATCCAGTCAGCTGTGGCGACCTCTTTTCAGAACGCGCACATGTATGTGTAAGACTTAAGCGATGACGGGTATAGTCCTCGAACACAGAGTAAGTGTCGTTGTCAAAATATTGGATGAAAAAGGCGGCTTTGTTTTATAAAATGAACAATTTTATTATTAATATTTACTCATTCACTTAACATAGACGTATACTGTATATATAATAAACGAAGAACTCAGGAAAAATCAAATATCTGTGAAAGTTAAATTCAAACCAATATCGCGGTTCTTTCCTAATAATTTTTTTAATAACATAATGCACACCTTCGTGAAAGATTGTTTGTTGCTGTACTTCCTGGTATACAATCCGGAAAATGTTTTCCGATTCTAAACATCTTGAAATTTATAAATATATTTTAGTTTTGTTAAAATTACAATTTAAATAACAAATGGTAACTAAATTTTACGTATGAGGGATATAGTCATCGTGACACGAAATACTGCCATTTCTTCATGACGGATATATTCGTCAAATACTGATAACAGGGGGTGATGAACAGATAGGATTAATATTAGGAAAATGTAAATATTAAGTTCGAGGAGATCCGTATATAAGTAAAAGTCATAGAAAAAAATCGGACCATTGGATAGCTGAACCTGGACGTATTATTATATTTGTGAAAGTTAAGTCTGAAACTTTGTGACTGGAGTACTTCCCTTGAACGATACATATTTTGTTGGAGATGTAACGATTTATTTAATACTTTTGGATAGTAAATGTTGCCGTGCATAAAAGTAATTTTTTTCTTATTGTACGATAAATTTGAGCTTCCGATGTGACTTACAACCCTTGCAAAAGTTAGGTATATTTATTATATTTTTCATAATGCAATTTGACAATTTCTTTATGCACGACATAAAAGGAAAAAGCTAA
Organism: Ampulex compressa; assembly: GCA_038496175.1. NCBI lineage: Eukaryota > Metazoa > Arthropoda > Insecta > Hymenoptera > Ampulicidae > Ampulex > Ampulex compressa. The sequence continues at coordinate 83,192 of JBCFXI010000116.1, read as the reverse complement.
TTGTTAAGTCTAACAGAAACTTATAAATTTATTCAAAATACATAACAAACATGTACCTGTTCTATATTTACGTACCATACATTTTTCGCCTTCTTTTTTCTTGTAATACTTGTTATACTATTATTATCGGATTAATATTGTAATATATTTGTCAAATTATTTACTACAGTAACTATTCCATTCTCGTGATTACTAAATTAAAACAACAATGCATGATAAAAACATTTAAAAATCTTGATACGGTTGGCTGATAAGTAAAAAAACATATAATATAAAAAGTGAGAATAATCCAGATATTAATTAATCTAAACAATAAATTTTTCATTCAACTAATACTATGTAGAACATACATTACGCATTGTTCATGTAAAGGCAATATATTGCTTTTCGCCATATGTGATATCGTGGTATTACCATTTTTCCCAAATAAATCATAATTTTAGCTAATGTCATATTGGGTGTTAAAAATTTCTAGGCCCAAACTTCTAAAGTAACTGACAAAGATCAAAATAAGTATCATCGAGCAAATATGAATCGAAAAGTTTATATCTTGAATGAGTATTGAGTAGGTACACGAAAGATGCAAAAGGGGATCAATATAAATGATTCACACAAATTTTTATCGCGTCCACCATTATAAAGAACATATCGTACATTTAGTACATTGGTCCTACAATTCGATTGATGATAATTACTTTAAGCATTTGTTGCAATAATTGAACATTGGCAACCAGAGTAAATTAGTACAAAAGATACAGCATCGTTTAAATCTCAATGACACTTATAACTTTACCAATCTCATATTTTATTCGCATATGCTCAGTACTCGCTCAATATGAGTTTTCGATCCATCGTTATTTAACAAAAAATATTTTGATCACTCAACGTGGTCTCTTTCAAACTACGATCTATATATGAGAAAATCACGAAAATATTTGCATTCAGCAATACTTACATTCAGCAAAGACTTACATACAAATTTTGAATATATGTGAAATTATTATTTATTCCTACTTTTATTATGCGTGTGAACCTTACGTTAAATATTTTTAATTCATATATGACCTAATGATTTAGAAGAGAAGAAAAATTATTTTGATGTCAAGAAAATTACTCTTAAAATATTATTATTCTGTGAATAATGAGCAAGATTGAGAGGTCATTTGAAGAAAATTATTAATATTAAATGCGAAAGGGGCAATGAACTTACAGAAAAATGGAGCGTACTTCAGTGCCTGTATGGAGTTAAATAAAAAATTTATACTGAAAACACTCAAAAATAAAATAAATATCATCTGCATTCCCTGTTATTGAAGAACATCATTCAAGACTCTTCATTCTCCGTAAGATCCCTAACCTTTAAAGAGTACACAGTTGATCCATGTTAACCATCGCATATGCCACGGATAACTACAAAAGTACGTAAAGCAATCAGTCGGAATATAGATCTATTAATTGAAGACGTGTTTCCTATAGAGCCTCCGGTAAAATTTCAAATTGGCATTTCTCAAAGTGAGAGAACAGAAAAACAGGTTATTTTTTAACTCTCAATTCATTTAAGGATGGATTATGGTATGTAAGAGAAGCTGTGTTGTGTCACACACACACTGAACAAGAGGATAAACAATAGTAAGATCTTTCAATTATTTTATTTATTTTAAATATGAAGTACATCATTGTATTATAAACATAAAATAATCTATCTTTTTTTTTTACATTTCACATTATCGTTCTAATTTATCTATTTTGACGACAAATACTGAACGTTCAAATTGTAAAAGAAAAAATTATATAATATGTACACAAATCTGCTCAATACAAATTATTATTAGGCTTTCATAGAATATTTATAAAGAAACGATCTCTGCACGTACCTAATCCTCCGCACTTATGCGCGTCTAACAGCTACAGGACCAATAATTCACCTGAGCATTTTCTGAAAAAAGTATCGAATTTGTCTTTTTACTATTATAAATGTTTCAAGAATGTAATGAACTAAATGTTACAATCAGAAATAAAGACTCAAAAGTAAATAGTTCAAGGTCATATATGCGTCGTTGCTCTGAAATAAGTCAGACCTATCGGCATTCTAAAATAGCTTACAAGAAAATCAAGCTTGTGAATAACTGACATAACTGATCAACTGATCTGAACTGAATAACTGGCATAACTGATCAATAAAAACAAAGGTACCAACATAGGAGTAAAAGAAGGGAAGACAATTTTGCAGAATGCGTAGCATACATTCCAAAAACAATAACCTGAAATTGCGGTGTTATTTGACCCCATCAGTATGGAGTGAGTATTATAAGATTTCTATAATGGCCCTAGTAATGTAAACCGTTTCTATTATGAAAAAATCTAACAAAGCCTATTTGCAAAAAAAAAGGAAATTTAATTTTATATTAAACTTCGTGAGTTACTGCGATACCAGTAAAACATATGTAAATATTTGTCGTGTTTTTGGAATTCTCTTGTATCTTAACCTTTTCGAAACAGCGATGCTAATCTTCAATATTTCTCAATTGAACAGTACATCATGTCGAGAATACGTACTTTTCACATAGATCGACGTTTCTCATTTCCAATATTATTTTACAATCATGTTTTACTTATACTACGTGCATATATATTAAAAAAATAGAATAACAATTACGATTACGTAATAGACCTTTAGATATTAATTTTCCATTGAAAATAAAGATTGGATGAATAATTTTTGTATTGTTTTGCGAGGGCCGAACACAAAGCGAATTAAAAAAAAGTATCCACGTGAATAAGCATCACTATTTCAACATGTAAGAATATTACCACAGAATCCAATGATTGAACTAAAACATTAAAATAAATCAATACACATTAAAAAACTAAAGTATAGTATTCCCAAAGAAAATTGAATTACAAGAATAAAAAAGTTTGAAATGAGGAGAACCTCGACGATTTCAATGACCTCGAAACATATTACCAAGAACATCATTCTGAAATTCTTTTCACCGATTCTAACTTCTGAATTATGCTTAAAAATATAATTGTTTTTAGAATTTAAAGCAGACATAAAAATCCCAACAATGTAGTACCTTAGCGCGGCCTCCATTTAACGCAACGTTGTATAAATGCAAGATTTAATCTAGAAACACCTGCGGGGGCAACGAAATAAAAAACCCTAAAAGGAAAATGATTAGGCCACTCATAAGGGAAGTAAGTGAAAGGCTGCGATTACAATTTCACGGAATAACACGAGAACCGATAAGAGCTAGCCGAGAATAGAAAGGATCGCGATAGTGATCTCGCGATCGGCTCCCGATGAACAATTAATCGAGCTGCGCTGCATGGACAACCGTGGAAATAAAGCGTAAAGAAAAGCGCAGGTAACAAGAGGAGCTGGCTGCGAAATACCGCGGGAAGACCGGTAAACGACGAGCGTTCATACATCGTCGGGCTATGAATCGCCGGAGCGTGAGATCGTAAAGTCGCCCTTATCATCGTCTGCATCTTAATACAGGGTACATACGTTACGTACTCTTTTCTCCCGTACAGGGCTGCGCTCACGAGCATGCAGGCATATCTACGGTGAGTACAGGTTTTTCAAATGAAATTCACCCTTTTGCAAAATGAAATTCACCCTTTTGCGAATGAAATTCACCCTTTTACAAATGAATTTCGCCCTTTTGCAAATAAAGTACTTTTACATATATATTATATTAAAAAACGTGATACGATGTTAAGTACATAGTAAGAAATCCAAAATTTTATTATAATTCATACAGTTACATAGTTACATATGGAGATGAAGGTATGTATAAAAACTGTGGTGAAAACTATGAACAAATAATATATACATATGTACATATAATCTAGTCCATAAATGGTACTTGAATTATTATTATTATTAAACTACGGAATTGTCTGCACACAATCTTTATACATACCTTCATCCCCATATGTGATTCTGTAATTGTATGAATTATAATAAAATTTGTTATTCCTGACTGGTGTAATTAACATTGCTGACTGTGAGTGTAATTAAAATTTTTGTTTTCTTACTTATGTAATTAACACCGTTTCATGTTTTTTAAATGCAATATATATGTGAAAGGACTTAATTTACAAAATGGTGATTGTCATTTATAACAGAGTGGATTTCATTTGCAAAAGGGTGAATTTAATTTGAAAAACCTGTAGCGAAAACGTACAAACACCGTGGTACATTTAAATATATCGATCCATATCTCACAAAATTATCTTTACATCCGTACGTAATGGATGAATTAACGAGATTACCAGAGAAATAACAACGTATAAGTACAGAATACTTAAAAGAGATAATCTACATTACACGCAAACGTTTAAAGCGCGTTTAAATCACGAAGACTATAATATAAAATATCCACATTCTAGCAAACACCTTGAAAAACGTACACGAATAATGTCTTCTCCTTGCTTTCTTCCCTACATACCTACATTTTCTTATGACATAGAAATTCAATATCACTATTTTATCTCCATCTTTGATCTAATAAACATATATTATTCTATGAATTGTATCTCTTCGTCGATCATGCTGAATGACATAAAATAATCCATGAATTCATACCAACGTACCTTGGTACCTGAATATTTTCGTTATTCACTGTACATACGCGATCGTTGGCGAGTAGCGTACGTTATGGCACTACGCGAAACGGTAAAGAGGACGATGGAGAAGGAAGCCGAGGAGGAGGAGGATGAGTCGTGGAAAGAGCGCGAGAAGAAAGGGAAGAAGGAGAAGAAGAAGGGGCAGTCCATATGCAGACCCAGCAGGCCAGGGCACAGGTGTCGGACGCCTCAAACAATATCTTTATGCCCCGTTCTTAACCTTAACCAGCTCGCGCTTGTGCGATATAATATATTTCTTTGGGTACGCATACACGCACGTCATGGACATTTAACGTGTTACTTGTGCAGATTTCCTTCAAGCGCCCTGAGGGGGGCTGCGCCGCGCCGTTTGGATGTCAAAGGTCGAAAGACGTTTAACCCCTTGACTTATAACGAATAGTCACATTCGTGGCGTGGCGTGGACTTTAACACTAGGTTTCCGGACGTTTGTGATATATCTATCTCGACGGGCACGCTTTAACTCTTTCGGCCATAAATTATTTCTTCCTGAAAAAAAAAAATATTGGCTTTGCTAACCAGTTCTTTGAAATTAAATTATGATTTTTCAGGCGTGTTAAATATACCTAGGGGGTCTCCAAGGAGTGGTGTAACGCCTTCCTAAGTGAAGACATGATGTTCAAGTGGGTGCAGTATATGTTGGGAGTTTAAATTACTTTATAAGATTTTTTTCATTACAATACATGCATTATAAACAGTTTACTTATTGACTATATATGTAAAGTGAATTATCGAATTTTTTAATAATGATAATCAAAAATATAATTTATCTTCTACCGAAACATAAGTGAAAGTTACATTTTTCACAATAAGATTTGGTTTCCTCTTTGCAACTTTCTTTCTTGCACCTCAAATGAGTTTTTATTATTGGCCAATAGACATTCTTCTGACATTACCTGCATTATGGTCCTGTTGTTCAAAATAATCGCTAAGATATAAACTGCCTTCATCGATCTTGGACTCTAGGTATTGCAAAACCACCAGAAAAACAAACTAAAAAGGCAGTGGAGGATTTTTCTAAATGTCTAATCTATGACAACTTATACAGCACAATATTTTGAAATGGGGACAAGCATAAAGTTATAAATATTTCACTTTACTTTTGTAATAAAAGATCTTTTTGGTTTTTGCCTTCAAAAACGCACTTTTCTACGTAAAAAAATATTTGTTTTCTACTCTCAAAAAGTATATATATTAATTCACAAAATGTACAAAGAGGACTGGGAAGAATCCACTCAAATCTGTGTATTTTGTTTTATTTTGCGATAACACAAATTGGCAGAAGAGATCGACAACGCTTTCAAATAGAATCTATACTTGTGATACTACGAGGACAACGTTTAAAAACGGTAAAATCTATCGAATTTAGACACAGTAAGCATTTGTTTAATGTGTCCTGATATGAGGACCCCATGATCGAAAGGGTGAACTTCACCTACGAAAAAAATCGCATATTTTTCTAAAATAAAAAAAAAACAGGCTATTTTATTTAAAAATAACGCACTAGTGACATATAAGTAAAACAATGTGATATTTCTGATTCATGTAAAGTTTATACTAGTGAAGAATACTTGCATTGGCAGTCAAAAAAATATTGTTTTTGCGGTATATTTACACATATCTTACACATTCAGGCGGTTTGCCGATTGTAAAAACATTCTCGAAAAATTTGCTGAAGTACAAGGAGAACGCCAAAAAACATTGCACATCATGTACATTTCGCGGTACAAAAAATTGTTTCACATCACCAATTCCACAATCGGAGGGACGAATACCTTCGCATATCACTTTATATCCTAAGTATTCTAATTCATTCTGCAGAAACTTGCACTTATCTAATCATAATTCTAACTTATTTGAAATCGATAATTTGAAAAGTTTTCCTAACACTTGGAAATTATGTTCCAGGATCACGGTGGCGATTAAAAAGTTGTCCAAATATATAAACACGTCGCTTGTATCAATGAGGAATGTACCTCTGAAATTTTAACGAATAGCCGTTAATTAATTACTTACAGTAAAGAGGTGAAGTAGTTTTTCCCTTCTAATAAATCCAACTAATCCATAATCAAAGGTAATAGGAAATTATCCCTAGCTCTTATCTTATTAACCAGTCAGCTATGTTTGACGACTATATCCATCGTGGCGAAGTGACAGTATCTTGTGTTACGACGACTATATCCGTCATGCGCAAAATTTACCATTTGTTATTGAAATTGTAATTTTGGCAAAGACTAAAATACATTCGTAAATTTAAATGTTTAAAATCGTGAAATATTTGATAAGATTACATAGCGGGAAGTTCAACAACTAACAATACTGCACGAAGATGTATGTTTTGTTATTAAAAAAATGATTCGGAAAAAATCGCGGTAATGGTTTTAATTTTAACTTTCACAGATATTTGATTTTTCCTGAGTTTTTGGTTTACTATGTGTACAGTATATGTCTATTTTAAGTGAATGAGTAAATATTAATAATAAAATTGTTCACATTATAAAACAGAGCCACCTTTTTCATATAGTATTTTGATAGCGACACTTACTCTGTATTTGACGACAGTAACCGGCATCGCTTGATTCTTATGACACATATAGGTGCACGTTCTGAAAAGAGGTCGCCACAGTTGACTGGTTAAGTGTTCTAAAATCGATACGCATCCGGTATTCTTCATTTTTCTTTTTTGTTAGTGCTATAAGAGGCGCATACTCAGATGCACTTTCCCTAATAGCGCCATTCCACAGCAGATCATCTATGATACCCTTCAATCAGGCTTTCTTTGAATACGACAACCTTTGCAAAGAACAATGAAATGGTTTACCGCCAACTACCGTAAGTTTCATTATGTTCTTCGTATGTGGAACTTGAAATCTCGTCGCTTTTACATATTTTTCCTCAAACGGATAACGGATCTTTTCCTGGATTACAAGCGAGAGATTCTTGTTTAGGTTAATTTGGGAAGCGGGACTTTTGTTACTTGAGATTGCTTGAATATTCATAATTCTTTGGATTGCCTGATTAATTGCTAACGTTATTCTTGCGTACTTCATAAAGTCCCTACCTAAGACTACCGAACTTCGTGTTCTATCATCGGCTTTCACTCTTAACACTAGAACCACCAAACCAGTCAAAATGACTGATCAGTCGTTTCTTTTAAAAATCGTAGTACTTTATAACGATACATTTTTTGAGATTTTCCATGATTTTCATGCAGTATTTAGATCACAATAATGATTTACTAAAATCTCCTTTTACTCTCGTCTTCTTTTTACAGATGTATGTGGTGTTCTAATTATGCCCAGAGAGTGACCGATAGTTCTGGTGTTAAATTTATGATAACCAGAGCCTGTAGCTAAACAATTGTAGCTTTTGTCTGGCCTAAAATTTGCATCACAGTACTGTTTATTCCCGAAAACCGACTATAACCGAACTTTCTTGCAATAAGCTCGAGTAGTATTAACAAGTTGACCTACCGCTATCGTTACCGCTATCCTACCGCTATTTTAAACAATATTCGAAGTGTAAACAGCACGATATGATTATCGGCTACCTTCAATTAAGAACTTTTCCGCGTTCTAATTAATTTTTACCTGAGCAGGTATTCGATTCTATAGAGTAATAAAACTTCTGGTGAGCATATTGTTGGTGATGCTTATTTGAGTAGTTACAACATAAGTTACTAGGTATGTGAAAAGATATTTCACAGGATATAGCAAGACTCTCAGATTGTTATAAAAGGAATGTCGAAGCATGGTCTATTATTAAAATTATTTATAATGAAACGATTTGAAACATTCTATACTTTATAAAACTATGCTTTATAAAACTGATCGGGCTACCCGAGTCAATCAGGGCATCTAGGCTAACCATCTAGGAAACCGATTATCGTTTCAGTCTTTATCCGTCTTTAACTGTTTTCCAATTATCTTACTATCAAGGTAATATTTCCATGTTTTTAATAACTTATCAATAATTTAACAAACACAAATTAACTTCCAAAATCGATCGATACACGTCATATAAACTTTCTTTACACTTAATATTAATCGATAGTTAATGAACAGTTTTTTGCATTAATCACAGAGTAACGTTAAACAACAATATCAGGAGCAATAACTTTTCACGCGTCTTTTAAAAAAAAAATCGGTACGTGTCATACAAACTTTCTTTATATTTAATCGTTTCTGCCCACCAGATGAAATTCGTCCTCTTTGACGTCGATCGGCTCTACATAACTGACGTCGCGGACTGCTGTACACTGATGAACCCTGTGCCCTCGATTGTCGCATTTGAAACAGGAACCCTGTTTTCTTGGTGGTTACCCACACTCGTTCGCATAGTGTCCACCTTCCCCCCCAATAGTAGCACCTGCCTAGCCTATTATCTCCCGCGCTAGTCGATTCTTGACGCTCCTTCTTTATAAAAGGCCTCTTCATCACTACTGCACCCATCGCTGGCTGTGAGCCGCTCTTTAGCCGTTGGTCTTCCCCTGGTAATCTTAATTTCGAAAAAGCCCACTATTCTTATGTGTTCGTACGTTGAGGCTTGCAGGCGTCGCGGATATTCGGACAGCTTTTCGACTTGAAGGATCCCTTCGGGGAGATTAACGCCCGACGAAGTTCAAGCACGAAGCTTGGCGTCCTGCTGCTGGCCTAGGCTTTCATATTTCTCATTCACGCTTAAAGAACACGTACGCTCTTCGCTACAAAATAAATCGCGCGTACCACCAGTCGGGGTATCAACAAAATCTGGCCCTTTTCGGTATAACAATCGGGTTTACTACACCTCGTTTCACAGATTAGATGTTCAAGAATGTGTGTGTAGAGTCCGCCGCGTGTTGTAAATACGCGATGGTCGTGATATGTTGAGAGCCAACAAATTGGTCGTCTCGCTACGTTGCTCGATCAGTGTCGTGACCGGAGCTGTGTCTAAGTCTCGAAGACAGAGGTTCTTTGAAGATCGTGTTCGTTTGTGCTTCTGTCATGACCGACTGTCTGGAGCGAAGTATTTTGCTAAGTGTCTAGCACAAAGCTTTGCTGACTTGAGACTAGTGTTTTAAGATGCTTCGATTTTCAAAAGGCGGTTAGCCAAGTTTCCTCGGGCGGAGGTTTAGAGATTTTTCGTGAATATGTGTCTCCTATTGGTTTTCGAAGGTTTTTGTACGGCCTCTTTATGATAATCGGTCGGCTACATTTTTAGACAAAATGCAGCGCTGCCGGTATCAGATTGTCCTTCGTTGACAATTTTTTCGATAGTACAAAGTGATAATTAGTACGAAAAGGGTATAAATTGTAATATGCATTAAGCAACGAAGCAGTAAATCTAATTTTTAAAGACTTATTTTAACAAACACATGGTCGAACGTTTATTCTACCAGACAAGTTGCAGACTACCACATAACTATTTTAATAGAGTCCAAGTAAATAGAAAATAAAGTGATTTATTTCAAATATGTTTAATATTATTGTTTACAAATCTGCTTACAATTACAAAGGTATATTACGGTAAACTTTGTTGAAACATGGCAAATATAAATGGGACTTATCTGTACAACCATCGGAAAATGTTATAATTTTTGTACTACAATTTTTTGCTGATTTCGAGCCAAACTTTTTAACACTATTTTCATAACAAATTTCACAACGTTTTCCTACTGAATCGAATTTGCTCTACTTTCTTTTAATTTATTTATCAACTTTTCTAGGTATCATGGGCAAAAACTAGATTGCTAACAAAGTCATTGATTTGTTGCTTTGCGAATAATTGTTGGTAGTGTTATCAGTCTGCGAGCTACTGCTAAACTGTTCAAAAATGTTAGAAAGTGTAGATGTATGTGTGTACGTATTCTCCCTATCAAGTCTAAATGTCGATGCATGTTGACAAAAACCCTACATTTAGTTAGACATAAAAGTCAAAAGTCACAAACGCAAGACCCTTTATTTAAAAAGAGAATTCCTGGTGTATTATTTTTATTTTCTACACTGCTCTGAGTTTACTGTAGAAACAAAATCTCTGCTATTTAAACAAAAGACGGTCGAAAAAAATGCCGCGTGGGGTGTGGACGCCCCACGCTGTAATGAACGCAGTACACATAATATTAAAATGCCTATATTTGACTCTACAATAATTTTTTTAGAAAATCCTTCATTTTTCAATGAGTATTCCAAGCGGCCTGGAGGAAAAGTTCAGGAAGAGTCGTATACGACTCACACGGTACGAAACGTGTTAACACATTGTTGATCGCTCACGAGTTAGCTCATGGCTCTATGCCCAAATGTTGTTGACTGGCCACGATTTAACTCGTGTTCGATGCGCTTTTGTTTCATGTCAGCTTCATTGGATCAGCGCGTTCTCAGGGAATATAGAGAGTAGTTGGTGTTCAACATATCACAAGCTACTTTAGTCAACATTTTCTTTTATCGATATTTATTTAAATACTCTTAATGTTTCTACTTTCACACCCAATTACGAAATAACAGCTGGTGACATGAGATACATTTTTAGTAAAATTGCCAATCAACAATGTGTTAATAAATGAATTTCTCGATCGGCTACGTCCATATATATTGTATATTTTTTATATATATATATTTTCCATTGGTAACTCTGGTCGCGATTGCATCGATTCTTCCTGCAGAATGATTTTCTCATCTTCTCCTGAACCAGTCTGTGCGCTAAGAGTCCGCCGCATGTTTTCTTCTGTAAACCCTGTTTCCAACAGCCGCCCCACCAACTCGTGTTTAACCTTTTCGGTACGACGCATCACTATAGTGGCTTTCACGGATATCATCTTTCAAGACGTACGCGCCACTATAGTGGCTATCTAAGAAATACGGGGATTTGAATAATAACGTTAGCTGCAGCAAATATATCGTTGATCAGCCGTTTAAACTAATCAGAAAACATTTTCGATCGTATTGTGAAACAAAAAAATCTAAAAAAGCGTTACGTAATTTTATCGTGTGTTCGAAAAACGATATAAGACGAAAATCTAGCTATGAGTGTGAAGATTGTGACATGGGTCAAAGTGTCGTACCGTGTTTTAAGATATATCATACCCAATTGTATTATTAACTATTAAAGTGAATCGTTAAAGTTAAAGTATGTGCTATATATTTTTAATCAAAATTGTAATTTAATCATCAAATACTTCATTCCAATGTACTTGTGTAAAGAACCGCATTGTCCGTAAACATTGTAGTGCTCCCTGCTTCTTTCGCTCCCATCGGCCGACATCTCTACTAAAAAATACATTCTTATCATCAAACGCAATCTTATGATTTTATTTCTGGATAAACATGAACAATATATTTTTCGTCTTATCGTTTCAATATTTTGAGCACCTACTGTAGTGTAAGTATAGGTATAGTGAAAATATGAGACCAGGAGTATGATTTAATGGATCAAAAGCAAGTGCGAGGAATAACTTACTCCCAATTGTCTTCGCATGCTTCTTTCCAGAAAAACCGAAAGTATTCGATTATTTTATCTCCTCGCACTGAATTATGTTCAACATTTTCCAGGTACTATTAGAGTATAACATGTGACTATATTTATACCAATTAATGCTTCGATTAATTTAAATTTACGGAACGTAAGTAAAACACTGCTTTTTTTTTAACTAAATTCTTCGTTTCATGTTTTTTTCTTTTTATCTATGGATTTGAGAATTCGTTTGAAACTTACGGTTTCTGTATTACAAGTTTTTCCTTCAAATATCCTATATAAGTTAAAAATAAAGAACTTCTAATACAGGAACCGTAAGTTTTATGAAACGGGCACATAGTTTTTTTTAATATTCCGTCATTCTTATTAACAATTAAAAAGTGTACCCAATGTACCAACTGTTACGTGCACCGTCCCTACACCTATGAAAAGGGAAGTAGAGAAACCAAACAATCACAGTTATCGATACTGGACGGCCTGTGAGTCGAAGCTGTGAAACAGTACCTTAAACGCAACAGGAAATGGGGAGAAGGACCGCAAGACAGTAACTCTTTGACAATATCATGAATTCTGAGAACCCCACAACAAACCAAAAGCTAAAACGCATGGGATAAATACACGCACAGAATCATGTCATGATGTCGTCATTCTTTCGTTAGGAAGGGGCAGAGCTCTATCAATATATAACAGGGTACTTTTGGCCACGGCGCACAGTTAGGTTATCATTATACGAGTTTGCGCCACGGTTCGCGACGGTCTCGATCCCTGCGCTTAAGTTTTAATGACTAAGATTTAATCGTATTGTGTAAGTATTCTTAATCGAGTTTTTCTCCATCCAGTAATGGACATCATGATATTTGTAGACTACCTGAAGCGTATTCGACTGCGTATCGGTAAAAATGCAAATATCTGGAATCAAACTTCTTTTTATTAATTAATTAATTAAAGTCATCTCTGGAAAGACAGGCGCACTCGACTGCGTATCGGTGTAACCGAGAAGACCAAGGGTCAGTTTGATGAGAAGTAAATTCAAACGTAAACTTCGCATTAGACAGGAACTCGAATTTAATCCTTTCATCTTGAGTTAGAAAAATTAATCAAAGTCTTTATTCCGAAAGAAGGTTTTATTGACATCCTTCCTCAACCTCCAAAATTCGCCCAATGTTGTTAGTAAATTTGTCTCTACCCAGGGGAGTGTCGCGTAGACACGCTTGACCCAAAACTATAAATTTCTTGATTTTAAAATTATAATCAAAAATCGGTAAATACAAGATCATTCGTGATATAAATTCGACAGTCGCGGATAGTCCGCGACACCAACTCTGAGTATTCAGCTTTTTGACTTTAAACACTGAATAAAATAAAATGGTGACAATGAACAATAATTCTGTTTATTGATAAAAAGTATTTTTTATTATTGAAACATTACGCGGCACATAGTCATTATTCGTGGTAGAGCCACATTCACGTCGCCAAAGAGCCGCGTTTTTCGTCCTTTATTCTAACGCCTTAGGAGCCGATATCGAAAAGGAATTTAAAAACAAATATTAGACGTCGTTACTCCTAACTGCTTGCTCGAAATTGTAAATATCTCGAAAAAACTGGTGTTTGCGAGCAATAATTGAGCCGTTCAGTGCACACATCGATTAACTCCATAAACAAAAAGTTGAGAAACGCGATAAAATAATGTATATTGTTTTTTAAAATTCCTGTTATAATATAAAAAGCGTCGATGCACGACCGGAACAGATAATCCAATAATTAATAATATAATTGCGTTATTGAAACGATTTACATTAGAGTATGGAGTTAATCAAAATAGCTTCTGAAATAAATTACTTATTATTCAATGGCCAAAAAAATTTTGCCGTTTAATGGTGTTAATCTTTAATATTCAGGAAAGTTATTATAAATATAAAAAGTTATGACTATGCCAAGTGCTTTGACACCTAAATTTAAGATTTTTCAAAAAGTGGAGTTAATCAATGTGTGCACTGAACGGCTCAATTATTGCTCGTAAAGACGAGCAGTTAGGAGTGTCGATGTCTAATATTTTTTAAAAATTCATTTTCGATATCAGCTTTAAAAAAAAATACCGTAATATAGACAGGGAGAGTCCAATTAAAATGAGAAACCTTGAATGGGTAAACCAATATATATACTTTACATTTTAAACACGATATAAATAAGTGAGCATCAAATATTTAGTTTTCACACATGCATCCAGAAAATTGGGTATAATGAAGATTTCATCGTGGATAAAAATAACCTCACTTACGTCCGCTGCGTTAATCTCAAACATTCGTTTTCCGATAAGTAAATTGTAGCTGCAGGGAGATGTGTAAATATAAATTACTTCATTCCGGCACCGCCGACAATAAATCTATGTATAATTATTCTCTAATGCGGAACTGCTAAGCGATTGGAGGGCACCTCGCAATTATTCCCGATCGAGATCGGATCATTCCTCGAGGCGTAAGTTGGTGCATAATGGTAACTTTCTCCTAGCCAATAAAAAAAAAAAAAAAATAGAGGAGCGCTATTGTATCATACCTTTTACTATTTCCTACACGACAGGAAATTTTTCAACCCGTTAATTTAACCATTCATAATTCGTGATAACTTTCAACCCTGATTCTATTCTGGATTTCTGGATCATCGTAAATGAAACAGTTGCTCTATTTAGCATAAATAAAAAAATATGCTTCATAATACGATTATTCATAAAACCTATTAAAATCTCTCTGTGAAATTTTCTAAAAATATATCAAATTCTTAGAAAGAATTATATTTTGGGCATAATTATTTCATTTTCATCCATTACATCGTTGTATTTCCTGCATCGTCCCCTTGCTGCAGGTTATTGAACTATTACTGATTTTTGCCTCATGTGTGTGTTGAATTCGAATTGAGAACGTAAAGATGCATTCTTAAAGTCGCAATTACCAATGTAAAGTTTAATGGCATTTCCTGAAGCACACGTTGGGATGCAATCTGATTACACGCTCGCGAGTCTTGGAATAATAATCATTGTTTACAGATTGGTCGAGTTCCTTTGATCGCATCCGATGATACGGTTCTTCTCCGTAACTATTTGAGCCACAACAATGTAGTAAGTCTCAATAGACAGCTAATCTCCGGAATTATCTTTAAATCAGAGGCTTTCAACTTGCAAACGGCATACTGCATCCGGCCTGCCACAAGATTCTAGCCTAACGATTACGAGATTTTTATTTTCCAGATACTCCTTTGAGTTATGAAAGAAGATGGAAAAAGAGAGGATAAGTATCAAATCTGTAACGGAGAGCACGGCATGAACTATTTTTTTTTTTGTGAGAACCAATTAAAAACTACACTGAAATCTCCTACTATCAGCTCAAAACAAATCTAATTAAATTTTTCCTGAAATCGTGCAACGTATCTGTATAATTGCTATATACCTTTTCTATTCTGCATCGTATTATAATATCAACAATTTATCTCAACATTTAAATTTAGAATAAAACTGTTTTTTAGTCAATGAAAATGTGCAAAACAAATTTATCGCAGATAAACTTTTCGAAGACTCTTGCTCTATACAGACATGAATAACGAAAGTGACAACTGCGTGCAAGATGGATGATTACAAAGATAAACCACATAAAAATTGGAGTAATATAATCCGACAAATCATCACCTAACGTTTGTCAATATTATCCTGAAAAACGATCGCACACACTAAAAATATGCTAAATATGACCGTGCATTTTACTCATGCTAAATACGTTAAACACTACTCCTAACGTTTAATAACATTCCATGTGCATATGCAATTTGAAAGTTGTGTTTTTACTACGTAATATCGATTAATATATCGACAGGTCTTACAGAGTATCACTCAAGATTATATGAGCCATTTATTTGGAAGAAGAGCTAAGTCCATTTATATTTAAATCAAGATATTTAATATGTATGCGTTTCAAAAAAATTAAAAATATACGTGTTACACTACTTAAGTGTACCTAAGAGAATTCAATATACAATTCACAGCACTGCTTTCGGACATTTGAAAATCCGCACTTTATCAACATTGACATTATCTATAATCTATTGAACTTAGACCACTTTCAAAGTAATGTATTCAATTATTGAAGTAACTGCGAAAACCGCCCCCTCTAAAATTATCGTACCCTCCAAATGTACCTAACCGTAAAATGTTATTTATTCCAGCTAACTTATAGTTAACACACGTTAGTGCAGTCAACAAAAAAAGTTACCAAATGGACTTAGAACATTTGCAAAATAAACGACTGACATTACGATTATACTCGAAGTACAAAGTAATCACCGTGTCACCAGCACGCTACTCCCAACAGACCCGTCAGTCGATCGCAAAAACCGACCATCGCTTGTATTTTGCATTCGATCACCGGCGGCGCACATTTCTCCGAACTCCGGACAAACCGTTCCTATCGTGCACGTCGCCGACGGCGTTCCAGGGACGGCCCAAAAAACCTTCCCCGTCATCATCGCATATCCTGAAGATAGCGCATTCAAATAAAGGTGAGGTCGGCGAGCTTCGTACCTGGTGACAAGCTCTGACGCTACTCTCCTTTTGATGTCACCGCCGTTGTCGGCATCTGATTAGCATCCTCCTTCGCCCTCGCCGCCGCCGAACTTGCCTCACGGGCACAGATCGCGGAACGAGCAGAGAGAGAGAAGGAGATAAGAGGCGAAAAGAGAGAGGGAGATAAGAGGTGAAGAGAGAGAAGGAGATAAGAGGTGAAGAGAAAGATAGAAGGAGAGATAGAGCGAGAGGGTAAGAGAGGATGGGAGGAGGGAGGGGAGGATCTAGAGCCACCGATGTCACTCCAGACCGTTGACTGAGCCGCTCCATACGTCCATCTAGCTCGTCTCTAACCTTCCAACAGTCTCGCGGGGCGAGGTGGAAAAGAGGCCTCTCCGCTGAGTTATTCCTGCCGCGGCCTCTCTCGGGCCTTAGCCGCGGCGACATCATTTAAATGTCCCTTTGCGGAGCGCCCGCGGGTTTTTAGTCCCTCATCTCTGAGAAGCCAACGGCCCTGACGAGCAGGAATACGAGAGGAGCCTAGAGATTCAACTGGTATGCGCCGAATACCGACGTAGCAAACCAGGAGACGCTCTTCCTCGCCTCGTTCTTTGCCTCATCACGGTGGTACCCAAGAGTCGCGAGTTACGATGCACCGGCTGATCTTAAATCGCGCTGTTTGTTTCTTTCAGCCTCGTGTACGTGCATCGGTTTTGGTTGAATGTTCGCGATGGAAGATTGTGTTGTACGTTTATTGCCATTGTCAATGGCAACTTAAATTTATTTCGGACAACTCGTGAATATGGTCCTAGCGGGCAATCGGTTTTCACACTTAAGCATTTCTCCACTTGGTTATGATGGAGGTAAAATGTCGGTCGTCAGAAGGACGTTGCGTGTGAGAAAGTCAGTAATGTTTGGTGCGTGGCTTAATAAATACGGTTTATTAAGGTTTAGGAATAAATGAAAATAGGAAATTGGGAATATAGGATGGTGAATTAAGCTATAGTAAGAAATATTATTACAGATTTTATATTTTATATATTCGAGATTTAATATTTCATATGTTCCAGTTTTTCTATCTTCATTTATTCTTAAGTTTTAATAAACCTTAGTTATTGAGCCACGCACCAAGTGGATAAAAATGATTGACGTTCTCACGCGTAATGTCGTCCTGACGAGTGATATTTTAACTTCATCATATCCAAATGGAGAAATTATTGAGTGTACAGAGTGATTGCCCATATTCACGAGTTGTCTCAAACACGTCGCGAGCTAGGAGATTAGGAGTTCCTAACGTATAAATTTATTTCATTTTAGTTGATGAGATATAATGGTTATGAAGCGTGAACAAGAAAACTGGTGTTAGTGTGGAGTGATCTAGTTAACTTCCATAGCGCACGGAGTAAATAGAAAAGGACTAAAGGCGAAAAAATGGCGCGCGTATCTTGAAACGTGATTTACGTACTTAATCGTAATAGTAATTAACATACCTATAACAAACAGTTATAACTTACATACTGTATAAGAGACTATCAAGCTTATTCCGGCTTCAACCACTATAGTCAGTTACATTTGAACTCATACACTATATATAAATAAGCTTATAAATAACGATCATGCTCCACTTGCTATAATTGGAAAATCCTAAGCTGTGTTTAACAAATTAATTATAACACGGATATAATATAATTATTTTGTTCTGAACTCATACTTGAATGAGTGAAATGACTTCGATATTGATGCGCACTATGGACGTTCATAGCATCAAAAGGGTGGATAATCAGAAAGAATACGATGTACTTGTATTGTTTTTCTTAACTAATTTATCGAAGAAAAACAGGATTACACATAAAAGTCTTGCAGGTGCTAGTGAATCATTTTCCCCTTACACCAAAAAATTGTTTACCTTAGGAGTCAATAATAAATCCTAAAAAAGGCGAAGAAGTAAAACAAATATTTCAAACATCTTTATTCTTTTCTCCCTTTTCATAATGACCAGCATTTTATACATAAATTGTTATACCGCATGCAATCCGGAGCTGAGTTATTCCACCGGGCGTGCATAGTCTGTCTTCTTCGCGCTCTTCCTTTCATCGATGATATGAACGAGCGATGCACCTGCCAGATAGAAGGTCCAGCTTAGAGAGTTTACCTCAAATTATAAAGCATATTATGGAAATTGGATCTAAAAACGATAGAAAAGATATACACAGAAAAGATCCTGTAACATTCTTTTCCGCTACGATCTTTTAATCTATTCCCGCAATGCACCTACTTAAAATTGATGTTAATTATTTTCCTTGATAAAGTGCTTACTTTTGGTGATCGGTTATTTTAATTTTGACTACACTGTCGTGGTTTGTTTAATGTGAAAAATATGACAAAATATTCTTGATATTCACACAATATAATCGAGCGGGGTACAGTTAGCTTTAATTGGGCACAATAAAACGAAGAGATCTAATTAAGTGATATGAGCCGAGGGTATAAAATAAATGTATACAAAAGAACGATGCATAAAATGTGGTTAAGGCTTTGCATTTTTTGCACAGCAGTGAGTGATTTTACAGTTCATTGCCCATTTCTGTAATAATACGTTTATCAAGCATATGGATACATAACAAATTAATATTATACCATAGAAACAGATTTTGCACTCCATATCCACTTTTTGCAATTCAAGTTCACCGTTTTGCAAATTGGATTCACCTCTTTATAAATTAAATTCTACCTCTTGGAAATGAAGTTTTTTTTTAATTCAAGAAGTGTTCTCAAAAATTTTATTTCGTACAAGGAATATTTTGACTAATTCTTACAACAATAAACACTTTGATGCGATTAATCTTTCTGCTGTAACTATTACTCCTACAGATTTCTATAATTATTTCATGAATATGCACATAAAGTTATCCCGCGCAGAAGCAGAAGAAACATTATACATGAATTAGTGTATACAGTATGTGCGTGTATCAATATTTTTTTTAACGAATAAGCATTTTATGTAATTTTATGTTATTATATACTATTCTATGTTGAAATGTCATTACATACATGTGATACAATTTTTACATCGGAATAATAACTTGACTTCGAAGATTTTTATATTATCAAAGGACTTGAATTGCAAACGGATGAATTGATGTACAAAAGTTTGAAGTGCAAAAAGGTAAATAAGGAGTGCAAAACTTGCAATCTAAACTTGGGCACATATGTATTATACTATAGTTATTGTAAATACTATAATTACACTAGAAGACAATGTTCTTGCCAAGTGTTCTGTATCAAGTATATTTCATTAAATTGATATCAAACGTGCAAGAAAGTGATTTGCATGCAAAATACCGTAACTTACCGATGTTTCTTTAGTAACAAAATGCAGTAATCGACATAAAACAATTGTCGTAGCTCAGTACTGTCGATAATGATGGACAATATACCATGTTAGTGGAAAATTGAGGTACAAAAAAGAACAAGCTATTACTTCGTGCCAGAATAAGTCGGAATTATCGAACAACCTCTCTTTTTTGTATTAAATTTCGTTTTTAGCAAATAACGTTAACGAAAAATTGGGAGACAAAAGTGCACTCAAATATTTCATGATTAAAAAGATTTTTCTATACACTGCTTTTATAAGCGGAATTACAGACAAATACGAATATCATGAAAATACGCTATAATAGAGTTTGACAAAATCTTTTCAGTTCTTACATTAATTTTGGTCTTAGAATAAGGGACTATTATTAATATTTGACTATTTATCGAGTGCAAATCTTCGTGTTTTTCCAATAATGCATTAATAAAATTGTACTAAAGTAGGTTGTGCATTCACAACATATCCGTACCCAAAAGAGGGTATAATTAATCTAGGATTATCATTAACGTTTCGAAGAATGTTTTCTCCAACATCATCATTTTTTTGCCGACCGTGACCACGATTTTCGCGGCATGACACTAACAAGCCAGTTTCAGCAAGCATTTGTTCCACTCTCTGTAACACTGATTTATCACGATACGGTAGATTTTGATAACACTGTACGTAATTACAAGCATGAGCGAATGCATTACCACCACAAGTTACTAAAGTAACAATCATATCAGTATACATATTGTCATTTGCTATATCTTACCATCACGATACTTGGTAGAAATCGATAACTAAGCAAGATACGGGAACTGAATGGAAACAAATCATGACATTGCGAATGTGCACAAACACCAACACGAACAGAAATAATAGACTATAGCGAGATCCATTAATTTGAGACGCATCAAGTCTACGTGAACCTATCAGATATTCGAAACGATTTTTTTGTTACAAAAAAAAGCTTTATTGAAAAATTCCTTTGTGACTCCAACTTACATTATAACACGGATAAGTACACCGCGATACCAAAAGGATTTTGGATCGATCGAATTTAATTAAACATTAGACAATGGCGTATTTTAAGAGTAATATACTTTTAATCTATATAAATACAACATTTGGTGTGTAACTCGAATAAAGCTTTATCATTTGTTAGTCTTAGGATGGTTACTTTATACATAAGAAATTCATTAGATAACACGTTTTTAGAAATAAGAGGCTTTGAATCGACATTACACACACAAATATTTACATACATACATTTCTATTACTTCCTAAGCGTCGCTTTTTAAAGAAGCATTTAATTTTCAACCAAGCTTGAACTGTAAATTTAGCGTGGTTATACGTTACATATAAACAGAAAGTGTGTATCACTTGCGTAGAGTTTTAATGGTTGAATTTTTCTTAATCTGATTGTATTTTAATTATAAAATAGAGAGGAATTCCTTTCGAAATAATTCTGACCAGAAATTATGCCTTTTGTTTAAGGTGACGAAATTTTATAAAAGCAAATGGAGGACATATTCAATTTAACTTTATAACAATTTCAGATTTTTTAATTCATCTGTCCATCTCGAAGATCATATATATTTCAAGAAAGATTTTTTTAACTTTGTAATCTCTTTGTTTCCGTTTATTAAATAATAAAAATGCTCATAACTTACATTACTATTATTACACAACCTTTTGTACCTTACTTCGACAAACCTCAAAGCGCACTCTTTATGACACAAACCTTTATGACTTCTTGCGCCCAATCCTTATTTCTTACATTAAAAACAGAGTTTTTTTTGACCGATGTGAGGTAAATATGAAACATTAAAGCATTCCGAAAATTTTTATTATGACAGTGGGAAAGAGTATTAAAAATCCAAAGTTGTACTACAAATACAAAACGTCTAACTACTAAAAGAGTGTAAAAAAAAACAAAATTATCCTATTGCTGATATTCATATTGAATAAAGAATTCTTTGAGTTGGGTCGGGTTCTTAATGTATCTTATCATGAATAAATATTAGGATCCTGGAAATTTTAAGCTCCTTTACATGTGTTTTTTCACTATTACTACAAATTGGAAATTATGTAACCGTTCTTACTCAAATGTCGGTTGATAATCGTCAAAGGATTAATGGTCTTCTATTGAGCACTAACTTTATATAAGGTCTGTTTGTTTTTACCCGATTGCATCACAGTTAAGAATAAAAAATATGTCCTAATTACCAAACGTGCTTAACAAGAAATTTGATGGTTTTTAAGTGATTTTCGTGTTTTGTTTTCGGGATCTCCTACGTTTTTATACATTCGATTTGAAGAAATATTCGCGCAAATATGTGTTCTACTGATAATGACCAAAAAATTCGCGCGTGTATATACGCTTGTAATACAAATCGATTAGGGTGGGTTTTCCTAGCGACCGGTTTATTGCGCAGCAGGAACCGAATTTGCCTAAAAACGTTGGCGGAAGCGCGATGCAAAGTATATATTTCGCACTCCTGATAACGTTTTTGGGCAAATTCGTTAAACATCGCTAAGAAAATCCACCTTTAGTCTCTTAAATAAATGAATTTTACACAAGATCACTCAACACATGACCATTAAACCTTCGACAATAAATTAAAAATATTTACAAACAACTGAGTACAATACGCAGTTACTCTATACATTACATTATGTATTCTATAGTACTCGAATGTACTAGAAACTGCAAGGAATGAAAAGTGTGAAAACTGATAAGACAATTTACATTCACGAAATTTATAGAACATCGATATTTGTGAGGCAGAAGATATTTTCGCAAGTTCGTGCCACTCACATAAAATACTCTTAACCCACCCTAATGCTTTTAGATTTTCAAACATCTCTACTAACCATTCTTATCACCACGAGCTTTGCATGAAGGACTTTCAAGGACCTTTTTTTTGTGCGCCTTATCCTCTACTTTATTTTTCATCACCTTACTTCTTAATAATTTCCCCTTAATATTATAATTTAAATAAATTATCATTTCCTCAATTTGTTTATTGGGCCACACACCCTGACCAAAAGAATTTAATTTTCACACACGATGCCGGTACCGAAAAGCTGCACGGTACCGAGCATATCTTGCGTTTAGAATGTAAAAAATCTTCGAGCAAACGGGGTTAAAAATCCCTCGTTTAGACTTTGAAGATAAATTTGACCGATAAACGCAATAACATAACTCGCGCATAGCAATGACGCGGCATTCGAAATGCGCAGGCGCAATCGAGGTTAGGTTCGACGGAGGGCGCATTTAGCAAGATCTTCGGTAATTGTCATTTCTGAGCAGCCAGACATACCTACCACGGCCAGCGAGGCGCTCCTTCTCTTTATAATAATATGCTATCGCTGCAGCGGTGTCCTCTGTGTGCCGACTCCCCGGCGGATCCCAAGTTCCAGTCCTGGGCCCGGCCGCCTAATAAAACGATCGTCGATTATCGTGCAATTATGCCGTCTCATTAATCCAGCAGCAATTATGTCCTGCTCGGGCCAGGCCTCTCCTACGGGCCGTTGCGTTCGACTCTTCTTCGTGTTCCCTCGTCCATCTGTCCTCAGCGGCGTGGCGGGGAATGGGCCGGGCCAGGCCAGAGCCTTATCCGTGCTTTCATAACTTATGAACGTTGACGCGCGCATGCAGCAATGTTGGGAGCTTGCTCGGACGTCGTCGCTCTGTCAGCGCCGGCAATTACACCCTACTTGGAACATGAACCCAACGTCGTATACACGGGAATCGCTGGCTCGCCTGTCGGCGGCCCTAAGAACTCGCCCGATATCCTTTTTCTCGGTCCCCGTGCTTTTTCTACGGGCTTCTAAAGAAGACGGAACGGAATCGGCCGCGGATGTTTCGGATAAATTCGCATTTCGGTTTGAACCTGTTTGGCGGACGCTACGTCGTCGGATCGGCGCGAGATATTTAAAACTACTTTATGGGTTCTCCGAAGTGTGCTCGAGTATTATACATGTAACTGATATGTTTTTTGGTCTCTGATCGAGCGAGAACATACAAATGATGAAAATGATACTTTATTTATAAAGTTTCGTTCATCTTACTGTGGACCTTATGGAATACAAAGTATCTAAGAGAGTAAATAGAGCAGAACTAATCGTATGGAAATAAAGTAGAGTAAGATAACAGGTGGTATAAGTTACTTCTAAAGGGAGAGATGAAGTAATACCGTGTGTCGTTATCCGACACGCGTTGAGAGGGTTGAAAGGATCATTTTCTTCGTTTATTTGTTCTTGCTCGATGAGAGACCAAAAAACTCTTGGTTATATATTTTATGAGTGTTGTCGAATGTTTACTGAACGAGGAAAAAGGGAATATAAGTTAGAGGATAGTTTAGATTTTAATCTCTTCGTGTTATAAGAATGATTGTAAGAGAATTTGTGACGCGTTGAGTAATATTATAGTGGGTGATGAAGTTATTAGAGGCACATTAAGAAAAATATGATTTTTATATTTGCGTAGAGATAAAATCGCGAGGTTAAGAATAATGTTTATTTATTATACTGGATAATATTTATTTGTTTATCCATTAAAAATACATAAAAATCATACATTTTTTTCATGTAATGATGACAAAAACAAATAAAAAATAATGATTAGCAATGATAGCAACAGTTAGTACTAGGTTGCTCAATAAGTTCGCGGAGAACCGTCTATTTGTCAATAGTAGAATTAAAACTTCGATGTCATTTTAATATTTCATGTTTCATAAGAAAGAAACTCAACTAAAATTTTAATATTTTTTGCAATATTTTAAATAATGTTTTGGGCCTCAAAAAATTGTGTATAGTGGGTACCGCATGCGCTAACAATCCAACAAAAACACATTCGAATACAACATTGGAATCAGAAACATTTTCAGCATTTTTTAACTTTTAAAGTCTTTTGAGTTTAGTCCTGCACTTTTAGTTTAACATTTTAGTTTAAAATCTTAAACCTTGGTAAATTAAAAAACTTTAGTTTAACATTTTTCATTTTTAAAGTCATTTTTACGAGTATAAATTCGTGTCTTTATTTACTAATATAAGTGAGAAGACATCTTCTGAATATTTCATCATCGCTATTTATTGAAGCCAATGAATTTTTAAGTACGAATTCTGACATCACTGCGAGATATAAAAACAATACAAATGTGTATATGTTTTTTTATGTGAATGTGAACTACAATACCTAAAATCGAGGGCCTTTTTTAAACAAACTGTATGAAATTCTGTATACGTGTGCACCGCTACAACATAAATCAAAATTTTCTTCTTTGGGTGCTCCGTTACATAAAAAGTTGATGAAAATGTTGATATTGTACTTGTATTGAAAGCGCAAGCTGACCGTGGACCAAACGCACATTTGTTATTGTTGATATTTATTTGCTAAATATGGACGTATTTGAATTTTCATACCATCAGCATTTTTCACCAAATGCATATATATTTTTTTCCGAAACTTTCAATTGCTTTTGCCTAAGAATGTTGTATGTACAAATTTATCAGCTACGTTTCCGGAGAACGTGGAAAATATAATTATATGCATCGATCATTTGGAAAAAACCAATCATTTGTTCAAGACATTGTATCCATTTCGTACCATTGTAAATTCATGGCAGTTTATATCTGAGTTGCAGTTAAAAAGACATGATATTGAACCATGGAAATTTCTTAGAATCGCATTTTTGATAGTCAGAAGTAGAAGAGCAGATTCTTTACTGATTCATGCGCACTATCACTACAAAGCAACGTTAGCAAGATATACGTTATTCAATTATATGAAATATAGGACCCATAAAAAGTGAATACATACACTATAATAATAATGGTTTAGCAATTAGCTTTATATTAGGCAAAATAAGTGTGTGTAATATCACATTAATTTACTCCAACTAGCTCAATTCAGTATTTACCTACTTGTTTAATAAAATCTCACCCCTAAAAAAAACATAATTATTTATAAAAGGAAAAAGCCGACAGATAGCTTTTAGGAGCTTCTCATTACTATTAAACCTACCGGCTACATTCTGAACATATTTATGTACACCATGCATATCCTTAACCTTTTAGGTACAACGAGCCACTATAGTGGCTTTCGCGAATGTCGTCTCTCAGGACGATACGCCACTTTAGTGGCTTTCACGGATGTCATCTCTCAGGACGAGGCGCCACTATAGTGGCTTCCATAGATATCATCTTTCAGAACGACGCGCCACTACAGTGGCTCACTCTGGTAGCTCATTCGTTCATCGTTTGAATTAAATAGTCATGTTCATATGCATTGTTTCAAACTTCTTTTGTCTTCACACCGATTTAAAACAGTATTAACAGTTGGTAACGATTTTACAAAGTGTACTACAAGAAAAAATTCAAAGCAGTTAGGGAGAATAAGTACAACAAATTCTGCTAGAAAAGTAGTAACATATTATGCTGATTGTATGGATTCATTTTTTCTTTGCATAGAGTGCTTCAATGTGATTCATCGCAATATGCACTGATAAAATGCATATTTTTCACATGTTAATAAAATAATTTTGATACGTTCTATATAGCATTGTTTCTTCAAACTATTATAATAACAATGGCATTATTAAAGAATTGATCACTATCGATATTTATTCTAATTATGTATTTTTACTATTAGCTGCATCGCCGGTTACCGGTGATCCCCACGGCAGCCAACGTGTAAAACTTAGTTCGCATCACACTCCGCCGTCCCGAGAAATAGCCTCGCGCAGAATTCTACAGTATCTAAAAGCTTAAAGAAAAGGGATACTAAAAAGACACATCAATCGATCACGATAAAACGCTTCACACTCTTCGGTCAAATCATGCAAAATCTCGAAAAAAAAAAGCCCTCTTACGAAGTACAGCAATTTTTCTAAAAGACAACTGATTTTGACCTCTTTGACAGGTTTTGTGACACGTTGACCGCCACGCGCATTTACAAGGAAATGTCCGTCAGGCTACGCTCACTTCTAAGATTGAAACTCACTCGATGCAGGTGTGTAAACATATTAGGGCCATAGTTTCTTATTATAGGAGAAGATAATTACATTTAGACCTAAATGCTTATGGATATTTATTGAAGTACAGACAGCTGTTTTTTTGTTTGCAGTGTCCCGATATAATTTATTAAAATTGGTTAGTAAGAAATATCTAAATACGTTAATGATACGATCCTGGGATTTCTTAAAATTGTTTAAAACAATGTAATTTTTCTAGTTTTACATCGCATTTTGTACTGCCAGTCATCGGTGATTGACGCAGCCTGAACGGAAAATTCAGAGTCAGTCAGTCAATGTGCTAAGGACAATAATAGAAAGCAGAAAAAAAATGTTGATATATACAATATTCGTACATGTTTATACATACCATGTTACAATTATAAAGCTAAAGTGGTGAAGTTGATAGAGACTCAGACCTGCACACGCAAGATCCGACTTCAAAATACCACCCAGCAGGATTTTCCTGGTGATACCTAATGCATCCGAAACTTGTAATAATTACTCTTAGACGAAATCTTAGCAGTCGATAGCAAAAATTCTCGCAAAAAAAAGCTACATTACAGTCGAAGAGATCAATTTAAAAAACACCCCGTGTATGCAAGAATGTCAGAAAATAAGAATACTCATGAGTCTAGATCCTATTCCACGTTTTTAGCATCCTTAAGTCAAGAAGCCTTGCTGCCAACCTTGCTGCGATCATGACTTCAATTTCACGAATTCGATTCGACTTCTGACTTTCTCCAATCTATTAAACCGCTCAGAAGTAAAATTCAAAAGGACAATTAAACTGACTCAGCCACGTGGCTAAAGTCTCCGAAAGAGAGAGAAGAGAACAGAAAAGGAGCAAATAGGTCCACTGTGGCGTAATGAAGATCACCGGACACTCTCGATGATCGAACAAAATATTCCACTTCCGACTCTCTCTCAAATCTACTAAATTGCTCCGAGGTAACATTCACACGAACGACTAAACTCACCCAGCCACGTGGGTGAGGTCTTCGAAAGAGAAAGAAAGGTAATAGAAAAGAAGCAAATAACTCCACTGCACTGCACTGGAATAAAGATCGGCAGAAACCTTCCACGATCGAAAAAAATACTCGACTTCCGACTCTCTCAAATCCACCAAACCGCTCCAAGCCGAAATTCAAACGAACGAATAAACTGACCCCGCCACGTGGGTGAAGTCTTCGAAAGAGGAAGAAGGGAATAGAAAAGGAGCAAGTGGGCCTGCTGTGCTGGAATGAAGATCGGCGGAGACCTTCGATGATCGAAAAAAATATCCAGCAGGCCATCGAGTCGGCGGTGAGGAGGCGGCGGACACCGGCCTGTAGCGGAATAACGTCGGTTTCCTCCGAAAGACTTGGTCGGCGGCGCTTTTGCCACGATGTAGATTTGTTTGCATTTAAAAATCAAATCGACCGCGCCGTCCACCCTCCCCTCCTCCTTTCGACGGTCCACCCCCCCGCCACCGCCCCCTCCCTTCTCGGTAGTATCGGCGATGCTGCCGGGAAGGCTGGTATGCATGAATCTGCCGGTGGAACACGGCTACCACCGCTTCGTTCTCGCTCCCTCTCTCCTATCGCGGGTAGGCAAGCCCTCTTGCCTCTCCGTCGGGGACAATGCACGCCAGTTTTTGCGTCGTTTGCTTCCACCGAGCTGGACGGTGGACGATGGATCTCCGCTGCCTCCTCGTTTTCTTCTCCCTTCTTCTCTCCTCCCTCCCAACCAGCCGCCTCTTTCTTCGATCGCCGCGCCTTCTGCCTTTCTTCTTCCCTCCACCCCGCCCTCGTTTTCCGTGCATTTCAAGCCGACTTGTCTTTTTCTTCGGCCCGGATCGTCCTCTCTAACCCACCGTCGCGTACAGAGAAACCGAAAATCCTCACCGGCACCCGGGGAATTCGGCGCATGATTACCTACGTCGAACGAGGGGCAGACTTGCAAGAACAGCGAGGCTTCCACGGAGTTACATCCCGGCACCTTGGGTCCCCGAATCGGGTGGAGGCGCGGGTGAGAACCGGGACCTTTGGTAAGTTCACTTTGGATTATGTAATGCCCTTTCAGGGACATATTCGGGGCGTCTTTTTTTAAAGTAGCCCAAGTAGATTTGCCTTTGTTGCCCGTAATTAAGTGTAGAACTTGGAATTATCTGACGCGCACAACGTTTGCGGTTAAGCATATTCGGAGGTTATAGGATAATTTTGGAGATGTAAGTTTTTGCAGTTAGTTGAACAATTACAACGATTACTTTGAAAATGGTGTAAGTACGATTCATTATTGGTAATGTCAGAAGGCAGTGAAATGATACAGGAGGATTTCATATCAACGAAATTTTTGGAGAACGCAGTTTTTAAAATGATAAGGAATTCTAACGGAAAAAGAATAAATTGGTTGAAAATATGCTGAATGCGTTTTTTGAAATATGATCTACATAACGTTTCCTATAAGATATCAATGGATGAGAATGGAAGGTTTAAAATCTTGGATTGATTACCACGTCGGGGTAAATTAAGAAAGTTCGAAAATATTGTACTGACACCACTTTATAAAAATATACGACAAATTACAACAGCGATATACAAGGACATGATGAACTTCCTACAATATATGGATCGTTTATTTTGAAAGTGGTGTAAGTCCTTTTAAAAAAAAAATGAGATATCACGTGATTTATGCTTAATTTAGTGTAAACTTTTCGTTTATAACTAGTTAGTACTTTTTACCTTAAAAAATACCAACGCTTTGTTCAATTTAATATTGGCCGATAAAAGAAATTGCGTAGCCATTGTTTATAAAGGGGTGTAAGTCCAATTTCGATAGAGAAGTAGTAAGATCGGTGGCTACTGCTTTTTACATTTGTACAAAATACAAGTAGAAACATTGCTACACTTGGTAATATTAACCAATATTTTTAGATCGACAAATATGCTAACCTTTGATATTCTCGAATCAAGAGAAAATAGACTTACACCACTTTCAAAATAAACGGTCCATATACCGCCGGGACAGCACGGCTTTTTAAAATCCCCCCCCCCCCCCCCCGCATACGCAAAATGTAGGTAACCAGTAACTTGGTATGTAATTTATATCGTCAGATTTTCTAAATTGTATAAATCGTATTTTTAAAGTTTTGCGAAGAAATATAAAAGAAATGAAAAATCGTTTTTTTTTAATTTGAAGCATTTTAAATTATGTTGAGTGGATTTGGGCTCTTCCAAATTCTATAACAAATCTAATTGTTCATTTTGAAATTAGCTTGATTCTATTTGTAGTAAGGAAACACAAATAATCCACTTAATAATCGTTATTATTTTAATAACAATTGTAAGTTTAACTCCCTTAGATACGTTTAAACGGTGTAACACATTGATGTCCTGTACGTATATTTTTATTTTCATTGAAATGCAAACTCTTAAATACGTCGATTTGAATATAAAAAGACTTAGGCCACTTTAAAAATAAACGGCTCATTTAATCCTTTTGTTGCCAACCAAAAAAGTTGAATATAAGCGAAAAGTAGCGAGATAAATTGATGTATCGTAGTATGGTGAGAAGTTTAACAAATGCATTATGCCGATTTAGTTTTAAATTATGTTTACAAGATACAGTAGAGCTCCTAAGCTTAGAATAAACTTACATTGTTAAAAATGAACGAAGAAATTAATTAGCGAATAACATATTTCAACGATTTGTGAATATCATACGAATCATGTCTACTCAAACTTCTAATGGAAATTTGAAGATCAAGATTTGTTAGTTACTGTTATTTGGAGATCAAGCGCGTATTTCACGCAAGTATAGTCAACGACGATATATTAATGTTCAGTACTAAAATAATTGACTCAGATATCTTATCGACAATAACAATAGGATGCAATTCTATTGTTATCGTTGTCAGAACCTGTTTCAAAAAATTTGCTGCCGCACTTTATATTCAAGACAATGTAGAAGTCCAAATGGAATTTGTCGTCTCCACTTTCAATATTACACTATAGGTTTTTTACTAACTTCCTTCTAACCATTTTATGGCGTTTTCAGTTAAATATTTTAACAAATAAAAATGTCTTAGGTAAATAATCTAGGAAGCTAAAGGACAGTTTGCTGACTGAAGGAAAACATAGAAACACTGCAAAGGGTTGAAACCGGTGCAAATAATACGCGATGAGATATATAATGTTGAAAACTTAAGATTTTCAACATCAGGGAGGCAGCCGATTTAAGTAAGAGTCCTCAAAATATAAGAAGAATTAAAGAAGCAAAGAGATTATCACTGCATGATAATAATAATTAATGTCGTTATAGGCCGGTTATGGTATTATATGGACTAGCGATAAATTCAATAATTTGTATTTATTTGTTAGAAAGATTTTTAATCGGCAATGCATCCTGATATTTCTAGTTTTTAATTACAATAAATTTTCATTCTGCAGATAAATATTTACATTATACATAAGGTGAGCTTATAAAACTTTTTATTCTAATCACATTTTAGCTAATCGATTTGGCGGTAACTCCAATGAACCAGTCTTTGACACCGTATAAAATATTTACAAACGTCTTCGATGAATTCCGCATGTCACTACTAAATGGTCAACAAATCTTGAAATTTTCAAGAGATTTAAAAGATTGTTGTCATCCATACGAAAAAATTAACAAAATGTCACCAAAAATAATCTTAAGAAAAGTTATTTCCAAGATTTGAAGTGGTATAAAAATAAATCCAGCGTTAGTGAAATGGAGATAAAAGCGATAATAAGTTTACGAATGAAGCTGGTAAAATTAATCGCCAATAAGAACAGATTGGCTGTTTTGGACTATACTACTGACATCTTCAATGAATAAAACTCAAACTTGTTTTTTCTAATCTATCGCTTTAATGTAAATAAGTGAAATATATATTTTCAATATATAGAAAAGGTAGTAGAAGTACATTATACATTATTTTTAATACATATGGACCATTCTTTTACATATTTACTTCGTACTGGTAGACTCCATTTACGTTACTCTTGACTGCGCAAATAGGATCACAGGAAACGAATACTCCGCGTAAATCGCAGGACACGCGCATTCTCCAACCGGATCACCTTTATTAACGTAGCTTTAATTGCTGTTATCCATTCTTCAGAACGTCTACTACATTTTAGAGTCGTTTCTCTTTAACGCATTATACGCCGCACGGGGTTCCATTGTTTCACGTACGTCGCCAATCACTCAGTCGGTAGCAGGACTTATCGCGTATCAAATTATTTTATTTGTCTTTAACCATACGTGGTAATAGCGTGCAATTTGCTTAAAAAAGTGAAATTCACCATTGCTCGAATGAACGTAGATGTGTCAAGACTAAAAATAAATTTTAACACCAGAACTACTAAACTGCTGAAAACAATGAGTCGGTCATTTCTTTTAAAAAATTGTATTCCTCTGTGACAGTGCACTTTTACAGATTTTCCATTGAAATTAAGAAATCTTTAATAGAAAAGCAAAAGAATAATATCTTGAAGAGTACTCGATAGCATTATGCATCAACAAACATTTCTTCGTTACGTTTGCGCATACAATAAATATCCTCTAATACTGAAAATAAAATTCACTACATATGACTATCTGTATTATACAAGAGCTCCCTGTTTTTATTCCATTTTTAAATATTTCTTACATCTAAAGGTTAATATAAATACGGGATTATGTAAAAAGTTTGTACCTTAACATAAAGGTAGGGGTAATAACTTATATATTGAAGAATCATAAAAAAAGAATATCTACAAACCATTCAAAACTTCGCGATTTAATTCTGAATCGATTGGATTGAATTTCGTCAAAACAGACTCGATTTATGAAAAAAAAAAATCATTTTCAAATCAGGACAATACATTTACTCATGCTTGTGGTGCATCCATAAGAAATTTCGATGAATTGAAGCACCTCTTGCACCATCCAGCCTATACTCTAGATTTAAATCTTCAGATTTGCGTTTCTTTCCAAAACTAAAAAAACTCGTTGGTAGAAAGTCATTTACACCAATTGCAGAACTAATAGCTGTAATAGATCCTTATTTCGAAAACCCTAAAAAAAATATTTTTTAAACGGCATAAAACATGGAATATGAAGCTAAACGAAGTGTAAATTGCTTTTAAAAATATGTGCATTGAAACAAATTCTTTGTGACCTAAAACGAACTTCCTGTGCATTAAAATCATAAAAATGCTGGTTTATATGCGAACATTAAGCAAATATTGCAAAGCGAATAACGCGGATATGCAAGGAAATAATGCACATTTCATTTATGTGAATGTACACGTTATTCGTTTTGGGTTACATTATAATTTTCACCTTAATGTTTAACACGTTAAGCGTCAAACCTATTTTATCTTGCTTATCCTTTAGCCCCCTATATCAGACTTCATCGAAATGCTGGCAGCCGGAGATTTGTCACCGGTGACTGACGTGGCACTTAAGGTCTTAAGGGAATAATATATCAAAAGTAATTTTAAAATATATTATATTCTTTCATAGCTACGCCACAAATTTTTTAAATGATCTCTCGCATACGGATTCCTCCCTCTGATTTCCTCTGCAAACAAGACGTTTGCCATGCTCTTCCCTTCATGAACTTAATATTAAACGTACCGAGATTTAATATATACCTATTTGCACCACCACGAGTCAAATAATCGATTTTTAGATAAAGACAATTTTTCCTGATTGAATGGAGAAATATTGAACAATGTAACCTGAAAGTAATAATGAAACAAAAATGTATTGTTTCTATTACTATAAAAAACAAATACTTAATAATAGGTAATTCATTGTAGACCTACTCTGTGAGAGCGCATTTTCAGAGATTTTCCGCTGAAATGAATAAATCTTTAATAGAAAAGTAAAAGAATAATATCCTGCAGAGTACTCGATATCATTTTGATACAGCCCCCAGATGCAGGGAACGCAAACATATTTCTTAAATTTAGAACGGATTTTGATTGTTTTATTGTTTTTACAATATTTTATTTTTTATGAACCCGAAACCTGTGCATATGAAATTGCAACAGATGCATCTAACTGCGTTCCAGATAGACTCCATTCAATTTCTAAAACTCGATTTGCTTCTTCTATCGTGCACATTCTTGTGTTTTATAATCTGGTGGTCAATAATCAACGAAAATAGTGTTCATCTTATCCTTCATAATATTACGTTTTGAATATCCCATTGGACCTGATTCTTGCCTGAAAATTGTATGAAGCTGTACGCTTCCAAGTGTAGTACTTATTTGCATTTTTTCCCATACAGTTCCATCAATCGAAATATGCTGATCATATTTTTCATTCTCTTCTTCAGAACTTGAGGAAAATCTCAATCTTTTTCGTTCTCCACCTTTATTCACAATATTTTATTCCTCCTCGTCGGCATCTGTAAATTCAAACACACCATCTAATAGATCGTTGCCATTCTCAAATAGTATCTTCACTTTTATAGAATTCATCTTCATCAGTATCCCGGAAACTCTTCCTCTATATTATTTTTTTTCCAAGTGCTTGGACCGTCTTGATTGTTTGGACATTTTTCTTGGTGAATGGTAACGGAATAATGTCCCTAAAAAACAAAATATAAACCAGCTACCAACAATATTTAGTTTTTTTACCCTTTTTTCCCACTAAAACGATACTTGCAACTTGAAATTATAGGCACATTATTAAAATTTCAATTCAAAACTGTTTTTTATTAAACGTACTATGCAACAGTCTTTGCAGAAGTGTATCACAAACTCATATGATACGTAGAATGTGTCTGCGCATTAATTTTCGAATCCAATACTCTTATAAGCAGTGAATATTCCTCCCGGTCAAATGACCTGTCGTGATAAATAACACTAGACTACACGTGTAGTGCATAAGATTCAACAAATTAAAATATAAATAAATTATGTAAAATTAATTCTACATATTTAATAGAAAAAGTCATAAAGTCAAATGTGAAAAAGGAATAACATTTTATGCGAATTTTCTAATCAAAAAGTTTACAACTGGTCATTTAATCGGTCATGATACGTTTACTGTTAAACAAAAAGCATAAAAAGAATTGTGAGAAAACCGACAAATCTTGCCATGAACGCTCGGGTACCTTCACATAGGCCACTTTTTTTTGTACATTTTCACGAGAACTCATTGAATTGAATAAGTCAACATTAAATCCGATTATACCTAAACGTTCAGCTCGAAGCACACAGCAAACAAATATATTAAGCCTGTCAGTCGAGAGGAAGGCTACATGATCGGACTGGGAACGAGGCCAGACGCAAAATGAAACAACGAAAACCTTCCTTCATTCACGTCGCCGGTATAGACGTTGGGCGCGGCGATGAAACACGCGACATCTTTCCTGTCTCGTGACCGTGAACCGTTAAGATCGGAGAAGTGGGTTCACCGGTGTTCTGGCGAGCCAGGATCGCCCAAGCCGATCGTGTGCTCCTGTTGTCGCGCGGGAAAACCGTTCGTTATCCGTCGGTGCCGTGCCTACTTCCCAACCTTGCGCGAGTTTTTCTCCCGATCGATCGAGATTCAACCGCCTTCGACGCCTGCATCGAAGAATTAAGGCTGGGATCCACGTCCGTTGTTCTTATGTATCCTCGCTTAGTGTAACAAGCAATTATTTGTACCTTAGAACAATACAAATTTAGCGCTAAATAAATATATCGCTTAACCCTTGGCGAACTAATGCTACCATATTCGCGACATTATAAATAGACCAAGAAAATCGAGTACCGCCATATTCGCGGCATCATAGATATTTAAAGAAAATCGAGTACCGCCATATTCGCGGCATCGTAGATGTTTAAAGAAAGTCGAGTGCCGCCGTATTCGCGACATTGTAAATATTCCAATAAAATCGAATTCCACCATATTCGCGACATTGTAAATATTTCAAGAAAATTGAATGTCGCTGTGCAGGTGGCGTAACGTGATATTTCAGAAAATCTGTTAGGTTCGAGGGTCGTTGCGTATGCTGAAACTAAGGACGACCCGTGATTGTTTCTTGACGTGACGCGCGAGTCTTGACGCGCGCAGAAGTATTTTTCGCCGAGCATTAAGGGAAAACACCGTTTTGTATACAGTATACGATAATATAAATTTACGAATGAATATAAATTTATACATTACATACATATATCTATTCGTTTTATTTCAACTCCCATTATTTTTTTGCAATTTTCATTGCTGTATAACGAACGCAAGACTGCTTAGCTTTTGGATTATTCCACTGTTCGGCAAATGGGTCCTAAATTGTACCAATCGTACACAACCTACGGAATGTAAATTCATCGGTATCATCTTCAATAACTATTCACTTTGACATTTTCGTACAGAATGTCACCACTATCTCTATCGATAAAAGTAGTATCTAACAAATGTTTGTCTGAAATGTCATCACAACTTTCACTGTCCCCATCATGAAATTTTCGTTTTGAACACATTTTGTAAGGATACTTTTCTACTACTTTTAAGAAAGTATATATTTCAATGTGCGAAAGTGGCCAAGAATAACACGCAACTAAGACAAAATGATGATACGAATCTATCACGAGCCTGGTCTGTTATTGAACAATAAACCAGGAATTCCCTTTTTTAATTAAAGAGTCTCGAAGCGTTTATAACTCTTGGACACCATGGCCTGCTTTTGAGCCTTTTACCTTTTCTTTTGTTATAAGTCGAACTAGATATTGAGTTTTCCAAATGTACATCGATATTTAGACTTGGCCAGGCTCGTTATATTCAATTTTGGTTTGACCGACGTACCATGAGCCAGATCGGTGATAATCAGTTTTAGCTCCAATATCTGATCACGAGTCGCACACGTGGTTGTAGGGCAAAGGGTTAATGATCACCCGTCATATTATAATAATCGTGCTTAAAGAATTGGTCTTACATATCCTAAATCGCTGTCCTGCACCGTAACCGTCGTTAAGCTATCTACCTCCTTTTACATGTTCCTGTCCTCGTTCTGGTAAACACTTAGCCCATCGTTTAAAATTATCGCACACCGCACTCGGCCCACCTCACAAATAATATCTGTTCTTAGATGCCCCATCTTTCTTAGTTCCCCCAAAATCTTTGGGGTTGTCCCCACTCCTTTCTTTATTTGAGTCGTTTATTTTGAAAGTAGCCTAAGTCAAATGAAAGTGAAAATGGTCACGAGTTTGTGTTTCGATGAAGTTAAAAAGATATGTATAGGATATCAATGTGTTACGCCGCCTAAGTGTATCTAAGACAGTTCAGTATGCAATTGCTATTAAAATAATAACAATTATTAATTGGATTATATGTGTTTTCTTACCACAAATAGAGTTAAACAGCTTTCAAAATTAGCAATCAGATTTATTATAGAATTTGAAAGAGCCTAAGTATATTCAACATAATTTAAAATACTTCAAATTGAAAAAAACGATACAATATTTCTTTTATAATTCTTTACAAAATTTCAAAAACACAATTTATACAATTTAAGAAATCTGACTATATAAATTACATAAAACTGGTCTTCTACATTTTGAATACGCAAGAGGAATTATAAGAAGTCCTGGTGCTTCGGGGGTATATATCGTAATAAGTCCATCATGTCTTTGTATTTCACTATTCTAATTTTTCTTATTTTCAAATATATGTAATTAAAATGATCGTATCGTCTGAATATACTTAATTGCAAGATGATGCTCATGATAACTAATTTAATGTTGTACACGCTACTACGCTTAGTGAAAAATAATTGACAAATGGACTTAGGCGATTTTCAAAATAAACGGCTTATTTCCCCTCCTTGCTTCCGTATTCAGATGAGCTGCGCGTCCATCTGCACGGCATATTAACACATTGCTGACCGGTCACGAGTTAACTCGTGATATCGTGGCCAAACGTTGGTGACCGGTCACGAGTTAACTCGTGTTTTCGTAGCCAAGTCTTGGTGACCGGTCACGTGTTAGCTCGTGGTTTTGTAGCCAATCGTTAGTGACCGGTGACTGTTACACATTTTATCATACGAAAAAGAAATATTAAGAGTTAAATAATAAACAAAATTTATTAAAGTTAATTTATATTGTTTTACTTTCACATCCGCTTTCAAAACAGTAGCCGGCCACATGAGGTAAATTTTCGGAACAGTTGCCGGTCAGCAATGTGTTAACTCTTATCTACGGATTTCTTCGTAACTTATTGCTGTACGCTGTTACTCGGGTGCTCCGCAAGTCGCGGCGCCATCGTGAACGTCGACAACTCCTTCCTCGTATTTTCCGCCACATCCTGATGCTCCAGCACCTTCTTGTGCTCCTTAACACGTTGACTGTCACGTCGGTCACCGATTACTGACTCCGAACTTTCCGTTCAGGCCGCGTCCATCACTGGCGACTGACAGTACAAAGTACAATATAAAACTAAACAGATCATATTATCGTAATAAATTGTAAGCCATTCCATAATCGCATCATTAATGTACTTAAATATTTTTACCACAAAAAACTTTAGTGGATTTTATCGAAACACTGTGAACAAAAAAACAGTTGTCCTTTCTTGAGTCCATGAGCATTTCGGTGTAAACGTAATTATAGTTTACTGTAATAAGAAACAGCAGTCCTAATAAATTTACACACCTGCACCGAATAAGTTTTAATCGTACAAATGCGGTTGGCATTGATATACTATAATACTAGCGCACTTCTAAGCAACACGCGTGACCCGACGAGGATTTCTTTTTCATTCATTTTTTACGCCGACTGCTAAGGTCATTTGACCTAGAACCTACTATTTACAGTGGGTTCCGAACCACCAAAGCTACAGTATACATATCACATGGAAAGCCATCAGTGATGGGCGGGATTCGAACCTGGGTCTGCCGCGTGGCAGTCTGAGCCTCTATCCACTACACCACCGTAGCTCCCTGATGGGGATTTCCTTGTAAATGCGCGTGGCAGTCAACGTATTAACTTTTTAGCTACAGCTGGACTTTCCGCGGCTGTGTTCGACGCGAACAACTGGCAAAAAATGGAGTGCCGCGATCTGTGTTTGATAATGTTTTGCACTATGAAATTACATGAGAAGGGAATAATAGATGAATAAATTATTATGTTTTTATATATTTTTATATAACCAGTTAAAAAACGTATTAACATATTATAGACAAATACACTTTAATATTCAATAATACAAGCTTTTACGATATATTGTAAAACATAGTACAATGCAGAGCGCCACGTTACGGAGCTGTTAATTTATTGGTGTACCATTCAAAATCAAAACATGGGCAAAAGCTACTGCAATGGCATAAGCTAAGAAATTAAAAACGAATGTCATGATTTATTGAAGAAACCTAAAACTAATAATAAAATTCACAA
The DNA here is from genome assembly GCA_038496175.1 of Ampulex compressa. Taxonomy (NCBI): domain Eukaryota; kingdom Metazoa; phylum Arthropoda; class Insecta; order Hymenoptera; family Ampulicidae; genus Ampulex; species Ampulex compressa. Next base: position 43,796 of record JBCFXI010000116.1, on the reverse strand, counting down.
TTGGTGAAGAAACTCTTAAACTCCATACGACGAGATTGACGAACTCCGTTTAAACAGCTGAATAATTATATTTCCTTTTTGAAAACTACGAAGAGAGCCGACACGAAATCACGTGACGCGCAGTTGAATAAAGTCAATAATAAAAGAAAAATCTTTAACACTCGTTATATTGCGTAATAATCAGCGCATCGAAACGACTAGCTCGATGTAGCAACAACGATTACTTCATTGTATCTCGATATTAAGTACATATGATACCGTTAGTAAATTATCGTTAGTAAAAACAATCGGTTGTCAATATCGTCTGCATGTCAATTCGACTTGACCAACCGCGATCAAATTTACGTTTCCAGCATCGCCACGCATCAGTGTAAACCGGATTTAGCACCCCGTGAAATTTAACATCAAGAATTGCGGTGCTTCGAGATATAATAGTCACCCTCCGTAATATAATAACCATGCCTAAGAAACACTGTCCTTGTATATCTTAAATCCTCGCCCTACCCCAGGGGTCGGCAAAACGCGGTTCTGCAACCACTTGAATGTGGCTTTGTCACGAATAATGAATATGAGTAGTATTTCAAAAATAAAAAATACTTTTTAGCTATAAACAAGATTATTGTTAATTGTAACAAATATCTATTTTTTTTTATTCCGTGCTTAAAGTCAAGAAGCCGATTACTCAGAGTTTGTATATGGAGTACACTTTTTGAATGTCAATAACAGTAACGCAATATTTAAAAAACCATGCGTCCGTTTCATAAAATGTACAGTTCCCGTATTATAAGTTCTTTATTTAAAATTCATATAGCATATTTGAAGAAACATAAATTTGACATTATAGTGAAGGAAAAAGGCAATCCAGTATACGGAGCGTGTTCAATCCTAATTATCATATATTATTAGTTCCTAGTTTTTCTACAACAGATTTCTTGTAAATTTGGCTCTCAAAAAAAAAATACTGTTCTACTGCTGACATTTGGCTCTTTTGACTAAAGGGTTTGTCGATCGTTGCCCTAGTCTGGATATGATCGTCTTTACGCACTCTCCCTTCTTTTACACACGGCAAATCGTGTATCAGGGTCATCCCTATCTGAGGTAAACACTTAGAGCATCGATTAAAATTCTTGCACACCATATAAAGGATTTAAAGCAGCCAAATAAGTTTCTGTATGCAAATTAATTATCGATTATTTTTAATTATTGAAGGAGTTATACACTGTCAGAAAAACATCTTGGTATAATGCAAATAGATCTCCGAAACTGATTGACACTTGTTAAAAAAGAAGTGTTTTTTTTTTTGTAAAAAGAATTCAAATAAAATGTTACAGCTGTAGGATGTAACGGTATGGCACACTTCGGATGTCCAAATTTTCTTTTGTTCAATTTGGTTTCTACGGAAAGAAAATCGCAGCAACTGATTAAATACTTGTGGTATAATGGATTTATGATTGATAATATATATAGTTTATTAATAGAAATAATGTATACATAAGCACTATTGACACTAGTCGGATATAATGGGATATAAAATTGGTCTAGTCGTCGCGGTTCTTCAAGAGCTTCTTTACGTAGTACTTCTTAGCTATTCGCATCCGACTTTCCTGACTATCTTTTCCCGACTCTGTTCATCGACTGTCTTTTCCCGATTCTCAGTGCATAAACCGGACACACACACACATACATACTCATACATTCGAGACCATAGGGCACTCGAAATTCCTATGCCCTTTCTGTATATAATAGCGCGACGGCTCATCTCTTAGACTGTACTGTTCCAACGCATTATGTTTTCCAAATGTAAAATTCTCGCACACCACATACTTTAACAAATTTTCTGATTAATCGGGAAACAATGTAAATACTATGCCTATTTTGTGGAATAGATATTATTATCATTAGCGACACTGAATTCGGGTTCCAATTCAGTTACCCCCAGGTCCTGTTTTCTTCCAGGCCATTTTTTGCTTTAATTTTCATTAATTCAACATGAATTTTATTTTATGACCTTCATAAACATGTGGCCATCAACTAAAGTGGTTAATAATAACAATACTTATATATGTACTAAGTTGTTCAATAATTTCGCGGAGCGCCGTCTATTCTTCAACAGTTGAACGAAAACATCGACGTTATTTTAATATTTCCTGTTTCATAAGAAAGTCAACCAAAATTTCAATATTCTTTCGCAATATTTTAAATAAAGTTTTGGGTTTCGAAAACCTGTGTACACAATGGGTGCCGCATTAGTTAATAATGCAACAGAAATACCTTCGTATACGACTTTGCGAGCAACATTTGGAGCGTTTATTAACTTTTAAAGTCTTTTTAATTTTAAATCTTTAACGTTTAAAGTTACTTTTACAACTTTAAATTGGTTTTTTGATTTCCGTTCCCCGAACTTATTGAACAACCTAGCATATGTATGTGTATATGAATTAAATACCGTTCGATGCGTTTCTATATGACAGTTCCGGCAAGAAAGGCAGAGAGCAAAGACTCCTTGAAGGTCCTTAGCAGCTCGAACAATGTCGAGGTGGTTGCGGTTTCTGCAGCAACGCAATTATGCGCTCATCGGTCTCTCGTCCAACAGAAAAAGATGACGAATGCGCTTGCGCGCCGCGCCCTCTCGCGCAAGCGGGAGATATGAATTTCAAATTCCGGCGCGGCGCTGGGATTTTTGCCGGAATTTCGTTGACTTAATTTCATATCCAATTAGATTGCATCGAATTGCCCTCGTACCCAGATAGAAAAACCTGCCTCCGGCCTTGCTCGGATATGCGCTAGCCTACGGCTACGTACGTCTTCGAAAGCATCCACTTCCATGACATGTAAAGCTCATGATTTGGAATTTTATATGCGCTCTCATACTTCCAGATTTGGAAAGAAGACACGCAAAAGGAATGCAGGTGTTCTTAGTCGAGGCATAAGTGGAACGTCTCTTTTCGCACATACTTTCGGCTTGGTGCGCTATTTGCGGATACGATCACACATACCAAAGAGTCGCGCGACAAAGAGGATGAATAAGATGTATCGAGAATAAGTGGGACAAAGCAGTGTTAAACGTCAAGCTATTGACGTCATTCTCACTTATTTCTCTTACGTCTCAGGATAAACTCTGCATTTACTTTGGTATGGCTGACACCGGAGTTCTGTGCCTGTGTCACTTTTGCCCGATGTCGATCTTTTTTTTCCGTTTTTGGCACCGACTGGTAAGGTTATTTGGCCTAGGACCTACTGTTTATGGTGAGCTTCGAACCAACAGAGCTACAGTATTAATATCACATGGAAAAACCAGAGGTTATGGGCAGAATTTGAACTAGCGTCTCCCCTATAGAAGGTCGAGGCTTTATAAGTTTTTGAAATTCAATTCACCTTTTTGCAAATCAAGTACTTTTACATACATATTGTATTTAAAAAACATCAGATAATGTTATTTACATAGTAAGAAATAAAAAATGTTATTATAATTCATAGAATTACATATGCATATAAAGTTATGTACGAAAACTATGTACAGATAATTCATTAATTCAATAATAATAATAATTCAAGGAGAACCGTTTATAGATCAGGTTATACGTACATGCTTGTATGTAGTAAATATCACCTAGTCTATATTCATATAATAATTATAACGATTTGTGGACCTAACAGTTTCAACAGTGTTCTTAATTACATCTACTAAATTTTGCCGATTTAATGGATTAGCTAACATTAAATTGCACTGAGTTCGATTTCGGAAAAGACTTCCTCGGTGGTGTTCAGCATTGGAGAACATGGTGGTAGAAAAACTAGAGTGTGCCTTGCTTGACTAACAGGATCACGCACTTCTTGCGTCTTGTGGATACTTGCGTTGTCCAAAACCAATCAAACTTCGCTCAATCTTCCAATTTCTAAAGTAATTTGTGAAAAAAGTTGTAAAATTTATTGAGTTCTTGCTATGTAATTAACATTACTTTATATTTCTGAAATATAATATATATTTAAAAGTACTTGATTTGTGAAAGGGTGAATTGAATTTCCAAGAGGGTGAATCTGATTTGCAAAAGAGTGAATTTAATTTGGAAAATCTTTACATAGTAAGAATCAACATGGTAGATCACAAGTACTTTTTGAGAAAGAATAATTTCAACAATAAAACGAAAAATTGAAGATTTTACAGATGCACGACCACTAAGCGACTTAACATGTGCTGCTATATTGACATTTGCACGGGAAACATTACCTACGACTACAATAACACCAACGTGCGCATTAGAATTATATTACATAGAATCGTAAATGTTTATCCTTTTTTCCATCTATATACCCGTTACACTATGCAGCGTGCCTAATAGGATGTAAACAAATCAAACATTCTGTTGTAACTGAAGTTTTATCGACATGATTTCAGGGTCACAGGAGAAAGGGATGTGTTGCTCTACCAATCGTCTTTGATATATGTCCAGCGAACCCTCGAATCGAAATTAATCGGATGAAGCTGTTTTATTTGTTGATGAAGAAATGTAGCTTGAATGAGGGAAAATGAGATGTATAATATATTAATATATTCTCTATATGTATAATAGGAAAACTGAACTTAGTTTGATACATTGTAATTAAAGTGTTTAGAACATTTGCTCGTATTAAAGATACAGTGACAACTACGTGCGACCGATGTTGGCTGATGGCTGGCATTAACGATTTTTCTCATAGTTTTCAAGTGATCTTAGTATAAGGCTTAAATGTTTAAAGTGGGTTTTGGAATTGCTTCACCAATTGTGAACTTCCTATCGGTTTGTGGATATTTTTGCTCGGTTTCGTTATTTTCATTAGTTGGGCTACATTTGCAAGTAAAATTTGTTGACCGTTTTTAAGTTGTAAGTGAGCTAAACAATAGCACGATACGTGTGGCTTTAATGGATGGAGTGTGACACTTAATTCGAAGAAATATTAAACGTTTTATTACTTGGAGTAGAACCTCCGATGCTAAACAGAAGTCCGGTAAAGAGCGAATATACGCGGGTGGTCCGATAAGTACTTAGCCTACAAAAGAAAAACGAAAATTTTGGAAAAGTGGCGATTTATTTCTCAACATAGTCTCCTCTTAGCTCGATCCACTTCACCCAGCGATGCTCCAACTTCTTTAACCCGTCTGAAAAAAAAACGTTTTCTGGAGGTCTCGTTTTCACGTTGAAACTCAAACCAATTTTTGATGGTCGCCATCGAAGGAGAAGAGTCACCGTAAACAACATCTAAGCGCTCTTTAATTTTGCTGCGCGATTTCCCTTCTAAAAATAAGAATCGAATCACCGCACAATAATTGCTCTTTTTCCATTTATCTAAAATTTGTGGACACGCCCGCTTTCAAACCCGGCCAAAGCAAAATTACGAGTCCAATATGGCTGAAATTTTGACAGTAGCTGTCTAGGAAAATATATTACACGATAGTATATTTATCTTACGATAATGACACCATCGGGCGGTAGGACTAAGTACTTATCGGACTATCCATGTACATTAAAGTAGATCGGCCTGGTATCGTTCGATATTTGCTGCAATAAAATAGTAGACACGCTACATGAATATGTGGGGTCATTGGGATCGATTGTACAAATTCAGTCGCGTATTCTATAATAGCAATCTAGGTCAGTGATCGACAAACTCATTAGTCAAAAGAGCCAGTAGAACAATATTTTTTTTCTTTTTTGACAGCCAAACTTACAAGAAATCTGTTGTAGAAAAACTAGGAACTAATAGTACATGATGTATAGAATTAGAGACGGTTCAAGTATCGGATTGCCTTTTTTCTTCACTATAATGTCAAATTCGTAAACTCATAACGTTTGAAAAGATGATTCTTGTAGAGATCCTTGCTTCGTTTCTTCTCTACAAAATCACATAACAAAGTGACAGAGGAGTATCAGTTTTTTCTACATATATTCTATATCAATTTTAAATACAGAACCTCTAATACAGGAACTGTAAGTTTCATGAAACGGCTCCTAGTTTATTAAATATTGCATTATTATTATTGACAATCAAAAAGTGTGCCCAATATACCAACCCTGAGTAATCGGCTTTTTTGAGTTTAAGCGCTGAAGTAGAAAAAAAATTAGATACTTGTCAGAATTAACAATAATCCTGTTTATCGATAAAAATTATTTTTTTTTATTAAAATATTACATGGCACATAATCTTCATTCATGGCGGAGCCAGATTAAAGTGACCAAAGAGCTGCATGCAGCTCGCGAACCACGTTTTGCCGTCCCCTGGTTTAGGTATACGCATTTGCGCAGCAGCATATCCTTTGGTTACACTTTTCATTGTTCACGCGTAGTCATAACGCGATCTTCATTTCATGATAACACAACTACTCCGTCATCGCGTGCGCACACCTCGAGCCTCCAGCTGCTCGTGACTCTGGAACAGTATTTGAGGGGTTAACACATGAATCCTATTATTGTGTCAGAGCACGTTATTCGGCTGAATTGTGATGGATACGATAGGACCAATAACAGAGCACGTCGAAGCGTACGGAGTGCGTACCCCTTTTACCTCTGCGCCCTTTTCCTCCATTGCAGAGCAGTACCTCCCTACAAAAATCCGCGAAGACGCTGTTCCCGAATTCCTCCGCCGTAATTAATTTACTTCCCCTATCTTTATTCGTAGTACACTCATCAAGTATGCCGCCAGCTTTATCTACATTGCTTTCCCTTCGTACTGTTATAAATTAAACGCGCATTAACCCCAAAGCAGCGCCGCGGCCGATTACGATCATGGGTGGGCCCAATTAAAGGCGCAGCCGCCGCCTTGCTCATTGAATAATTCTCATGTATGCTTAAGCAAATAAGATTTATCGCGGCTCTGACGCTTATTCTTATGCGACGGCTACACTGCCTTTCTGATGCGCTTATGCAAGTTCCCCCTACGTTCATGGCGAATTTCCGGGACTCTGTCGTGCTTCTTGCACCAAGTTGACGGAACTGCGTCGGAGCGTTGAAACCTTTTGCAAGAGGAGCTTAGTCTACAGGGTGTATAAAATATATAATAGGCTGTGTAAAACTTGGGGAATAAAATCCTCATATGAGAAGTGTAATAAATTGTATAAATATAAGACCGCAAATTGAGTAATTTCTGAATTATTAACCTCTAAAGCACGATAATGGTGTACTGAATTAAAGAGCAGGAGTCTGATGAAAATATTGATATAGTACGCAAGCAAGTCTAAGAGGAATAATGTGAAACTGAATTTCTTACAACTTGCAAATGGTTCCACATTTTGGCGAGCATAAATCATGTAATACGTGCAACGCCAAAGATTTGAGAGCGTTTACGTAACTCAATAAAACGACGAAGACTGTATTTATCAGGTTTACCGGTATGCATTGAGCGCTTTTTGGGAAAATGAAATACCAATTTTGAATGGGAAAGTAAACAAATTTTATTCAAACTATTGACCATTGCTTTCTACACATTTTGACCACCTTTCTGGCAATTTGTGGATACCACGCCAATAGAAATGTTCGTCTTTTGAAGTAAACCAATCGGACACCCAATTTTCGACTTCTTCGTAGGAATCGAAGTGCTGCTCAGCCAATGCGTGTCCCATCGCGGAAAACAAATGGTAGTCGGAAGAGGCCAAGTCTGGTGAATACGGCGGGTGGGGTAGCAACTTCCAGCCAAGTGCTTTGATTGTATCCTCAACCGGTTTTGTTTTGTGTGCAGGTGCATTGTCGTGCAACAAAATTACTTTGCCGTGTCTTCTGGCCCATTCTGGCCGTTTTTCGATCAATGCATGGTTAAAATTGATCATTTCTTGGCTGTAGCGATTAGCATTAACAGTTTCATCAGGTTTTAGAAGCTCATGATACACCACACCTTTCTGATCCCATCAAACACAGAGCATTGCCTTCTTGCCGAATCGATCTGTTTTTGCAGTCGATGTTGATGGTTGTCTCGGATTAACTCATGATTTTTTACGTTTAAGATTCTTAAAATAAATCCATTTTTCATCGCCAATAACAATTCGCTGCAAAACTGATTTTTTTTCGTGTCTTTGAAGCAAAATTCCACAAGTGTTTTTTCGGTTTTCCATCTGTCTTTCATTCGATTCATGTGGCATCCATTTTCCACACTTTTGGATCTTTCCCATAGCTTTTAAACGGTCAGAAATTATTTGTTGTGCAACATTTAACATTGCTGCCATTTGCTTTTGAATCAAAGCATCATCTTCATCCAATATTGCTTGCAATTCGGCGTCTTTAAACTTTTTTGGTGGTCTTCCACGTTCTTCATTTCTCACATCATAATCATTATTTCTGAACCGTTGAAACCATTTTTTGCATGTTGCTTCTGATAGAGCATGATCACCATATGCCTCGAGAAGCATTCGATGCAACTCTGCAGCACTTTTCTTCAAATGAAAACAAAAAATTAATGCTTTCCGCATCACTTTCTGATAAAAAAAATTCGACATTTTTAACACGATGAAAAAATATGATGTTGCTTGTTCAATGACTTGATGTATATTAAATATGTTTGACAGATGTCATGCCAACCAAACAAACAAAAAATTAAGACTCATTCACGACAAATGTTCCCTATCGACACATTTGTATCTTAACGCTCACTTCATACCGGTACACCTGATAAATAGAAAATGGACATTTCTAATTGTTCGTTTATAGTAAAAATAGTGTTTTAAAATCGTAAAACGAAAACGTATTGAAGTACACTAGAGTCGTACTTGAGGGGCTGATAAATTAAAAATTTCCAAACCCATGTTGAAGAAATTTATTTTCCTTCTTAACATATGAATACCTGATACTTTTGAGAGTTTCTAGAGCAGTCACCGATTTTATTAAAACTGAGCAAAGTAATAGACCTATATCGACATTAAGGCCTTAGACATTCGACCCTTAGTAGCATCTTTGTTTTCCTATAGTTAAACTTTGCTTCTCACATCCTGTGTTGCTCTACTACTCACTAAGAGACTCACAGCTCTTTTACTCACTGATTTGGATGAAATTCAGTAAGATGAGAGATCTGCATCTATCGCAAACGTAACTATAATTATACCACTAGATATACAACTCATTATGAGGAAAAAAACATGTAAAACTTGAAAAATTACGTATTACGATATATGCGAATAGTGTTCAATATATACGTTCGAAAATTGCTGTAGTATCGCTGGCAAAAAGTCAGGAAACGCTTTTTATGGTCCCAAATTCACATCCTACTGCTGCAATTCTTTATTTGTTACAAATTTAAAAGAACAATTACTTCAAGCAGCATAAGTAGAGTATTATAGAATATTTCATGCAATTTTAAATGAACTATTTACACGTTTTTGATTATAGCTAGTTGCATATTTCTGGTTAAAATTATAGTTACATTTGTTAAAGGTATACATTTTAAAGGTGTAATTCAGCCAATTTTCCTTATTAAATGTGCGGAGATTTCGCCAAAAGTAAAATTCATTTAAATAGTCTGCACGACATTAAATTTCTTAGAGACATACATTATAGTAGTGATTCTTATTATTTCAGAATACACGAAGCACAAAAATAATATTATTTTTCTCATATCACAGTGTTAATACATTTCTGAGGTACTTGGAAGGAAAATTCTTTCTTTCCGGTGTAGTTATGTGGGGGCTGTTATTTTGAAATCATACAATCCTATAATTTATTCTTGCTGTGTTATATCCTAAAGGATTTTTAAACTCTTAGGAGTGTCCAAATATACAGTATGTCAAAGAAAATTGATACATTTTTTCGTTTATAGACTATTTTTACTATTATTTTTTGGTTTTGTATGCTTTAATTCACGAAATGAATTAGTTTATAACAATATTATTGCAATTATTTTTCATACTTCAGAGTATGACTCGACGCATACATATATATGACGATGCATAAGAGATTCAACCTGGGCGCACAAGTAGTAACTGTTAAATGGTAAAAAAAACTGGTTTCTCATTTGATATTTAGTGCATATCAGTAATCTAAAATCACTTAATTTTGTGTTTACGAATGATTTAAATTATAAATTTACTTTGATATAAAAAGAGTTGTAAGAAATGTTGCAACTCTTGATATTGATAATAAACTATTTCACAAATGTCTTGAACGATTTTCTACTAAACTGACACAGACGTAAAACTATTAATCTTGAAAGGGGCATAAAGTAATGTAACAATTTTTTGTAAAAATAACGCATTTATGTAACACATTCAATACAGCACTGAAAATAAAAAGATATTACTTTGATTTACAACTTCTACTGACAATTGTTATAGTTATTATCTTGGCTACAAAAACTGCAATTCATAACTACCGGTGGAACAATAAAATGTATATTGCCAAATGTATCGCATTTAAATCTTTTGCCTTATTGCTATGAATAGTTTTCCTTGTGCTGTAAATACAAATGCAATAAATAGCATTACACGACTTGTTTCATAGATACGTCATTATAAATTCAGGTTTATTAAAACTTCTAAAGGCAGAATGAAACATGAGAGTATACAAGATACACGAATGAAGTAGCATAAAAGCCAACGTTTACATACGTTATTAACTGAAGTCAAAATTCAAAAGCGTAAGATAATACATTTATTTGTTTTGTAGTCAATAACATTTTACAACGCTATTATTACAATTTCTTTAAACAATACCAGTGTTTAAATATCTGTTTATCACCTTAACCCATTATTTACCATAATCCCGTTTTTTGGGACACGTGTTCCTTATTTATTTATGCCTAAGTAGTGGTACTTTTAGTTTTGATTGATGTTGCACTGACTGCTATAAACGTTACAAACTCAATAAAAATATTTTTTTCTCTAATTAGCTTACTATAGGAAATGAATGAATTAATGCATTATACAAGTTCACACTTGGCTTCGGCATATAATGAGTTAATAGAATTACAGTATTACGAATGCTTCAATCCACGAGTATGTTGCTCATGTCAATGAAATGTAACGATATACCGTTTTATGAGATATTGAATAAAATTACTCGTATAACAATATCCATGGCTTCGACAATAAACACGAATGCCGTTAGACGAGACGATGAAGAACTAAGAGTTCCCGAAAATGAATTGGAAGCATCGCGATGCAGTTATGGTTTTACAGGTCGCCGATTAACTAGGAGGTGCGATGAAAGAGTTCGATGAAATAATGATGGGACCAGGTCGATAAATAGTACGGCTTTGTTGATCTCGGGGGCGGGGTAAAGCAGGTGGAAGGGGGAGATGGTTTCCTTCGGGCCCCGCACTAATGCCAACCGAGAGAAGGCAGCTATCAAAAGCCCATATTTAAATATTATCAATGAAATTACAGTGCTCACTGCTCTGCGGGCCTACTCGGTCATTACAAGCTGGCAATTCGGGCTCTTTAATCGCCATTGTCAATACTAATTGACATGGCCGTTATTTAGTGCTGTACGATGCATTTTTCTTCTATCGATATGCCGCCAAGAACCGCTTCCCTTTTTCTCGTGCTCTGCAAGAATCGAAACAAATAAGACGATCAAAAATATGTGGTTAAAGTAATGTTGTTTTTTCAAACGTGCCATAGAGTATGAGTATGGTCTACGTGTAGAAATGAGAGAAAAATGTTATATGAACTCCAAGTATATATTAGCTATAAACAAACACTGAAACGGAATATAAAGTACTTAATATGAAGAGTATTTTTTTTATTATGAGATATGGATGGTTGACTAAATTATTAAGATTCGCAAAAATCTTTAAGCAATTCTCACTCTACTGATATTTATCACAAATACGTATATGTTAGGTTTTGATTAAACTATATACAGATGATGTTTTAAAATACATTATTGATCCTTCATAGATATCCCGTATAATAAAACTAATATTATCCGTTTTAATGCGCATCTGCTTTATGATGGATGAATAGGTTTGTTAACCTTTGACATTTTTTGAATAATTTTGAATTCAGCTTCGATATGTTCCAACCAATCCAATTGATATAAATATGTATCAAAGTAATATTATTTTCTATTGCATTTGATTTGATCGAATATAAAATCTTTGATTCATACCTTTAATAAGCGCCCAGATTTTAAGTTATTTCCGCGGCTTTTTATGCTCCTAAGGAATAAGACAGTGCATTAATGGTATGTCCCCAGCTGCTCTTTCTGTTGAATGTAGAATATATTCCGTTCCTTCCAACGCACCGTTCTATGATAAATGTAGAAATGCATCTGTAAATGAAGAGGTAAATAATTAAAAAATCCTAAGCAACAAGTTCTTGATACTCAGATCGTTTCACTATTTAATACATGCAATTAAATGTGCGATTACTTAATATTTATAACAGTTAAAAAAATGAAAGACTATGTATGCGGCTTGAGACACACATTCTTCGGTATATCACTGTACTTTATTACGAGATACCATATACCGGGATAATCTTCCCTCAGTAATTTTATTATAAATGCTTTGCTTTCAGATACCATCTTGAATGGTACCAAGATTTTTACTTTATAGAAACGATTTTTATGTTTATGTAACGTATCCTATATCTTTATATTAAAAAATCGTGTCTTCGAATCCCGCCCATCACCTCTAGTTTTTCTATGTGATATGTATACCGTAGCTCTGGTGGTTCGGAATCCACCTTAAACAGTAGGTCCTAGGCCATATGACCTTAGCAGTCGGTGCCGAAAAATGAATAAAAAAAAAAAAAAAAAAAAAAATCGTGTCTAAAATCTTATTTATTTTATAAAATCATTTATCATTGCCTAATCAAATCTATTAACCATCACCAGCTACATGAAATCTGTACTTAATTAAAAATCGATTCTACATGAATTTTTGTAATATATGAAACTTATATCTCAGCTTAAGATTTTTTATTTTTGGCAGATAAAAGATCAAGAAAAATCTCTTTAGAGTTCTTTTCCAAATTATGTGTTTATGCATTTATATTTAGAAAATGACATAGATGTGTATATATGTATACCTGTAGCGAACACATTAGCAGAATGCTGATTGATATTCAGTGCTAATGGAACGTTTAATATCTCAAATTAAATAGGGCATGAATTATTTATCATCATAAGATTTTTCCATTTGCAGCATAAGACGGTTGTCAAAATATTCATTAATAACACATAATTCATCTTCGTTTAATTTCACGTTGTCTAGTCTTCATCAAAGCGTAGAAAGTGAATGTTGTACACTCAGTAGCGAATAATTTACGTAGATTATCAATGCAAAAGCAGTATATGAATGGGCGGTGTATGACTGTGAAAGTAAATTATACCTCTTGATTACATAAAGAAGGAGATAAAGAATACGTTTCTGTTACACACGCCTTGAGATACAATACTAATATATTTACTTTCACGCAATAAAGATATTTGCATGCTGTAGTTCGCACATAAAAATATTCCAATGTTCATATGTTTTTCAATGTTTTTTTTATAATAAATGTATTTTTATAATAATGTATTTTAATTTTATAATAATATTTTTATAATAATGTATAAATATTCACCGAAATTTATACGAATGTGCATAAGACTTATGTATTTATTCATATTGTTTCCAATAAAGTTTAAAACTCCGACATAAATATTTATATCTATTACGAATCCTATAATAATTCTCAGCTGTGCAATTATTACCACGTCCGGAAATATACAGCAAAATTTATACATTCTTTATATTGTAAGACACTCCTCTAAAATTCTGCACACACATTATATACTATCATAAAATAATGCTAGACATAAAAAAATTGTTATAATTGTCTATTATGAACAGGAGCTTTCTATCTTTTATTAGTATCAAACATTGCGCACAGCGGAAGTTAGTGCACGTTATTTGGACATAGCACACAAAAATTCTAGTTCTGTAAATATGTTTTTAAGCGGGTAATACTTCTTCATTGGATATTTTACAATCCAGAAATGGTGAGAGAACAGAAACGATGCTCGTAAAAATGGACTAAACAATCTGAATACATAAATGTAACAAAGGCTTTAAATTAACATTTTTACCTGACAATATTCTAAGTATGTATATTAGAACAAACGATAAAAAATATTTTTTTTTATAAATAGATCCATACAACTAATGAAGGATATTCAAGACTTATTTTTATTCTGATCGTTTACATGTTTACATTTTGAAACGTGTTTAGCTATTATGTAGTTTTCTCTGAACCTAGTATGCCCAAACAATGTTTTTATTCATAATGCCATACACGTTTTCGATGTTTAATACTTTATGGTACTATTTAACTCGGGGATGAATGCTGATATAGTCAGGATTAATTTTCATTAAGCATATGCAATATAATAATATAAAGCGAGTTTATTGTAATCACTGCCAGAAACATAATATATACAATCGTTATCGCTTTCTACATTCGAATCGGTATAAAAATACCCATGGAATATGTCATCATTACTCACAATGTCACAATATGCGTCTTTCCTTAACCCCTTTTTGTCATTTTAAAGTATATCTCATTAATCATTGTAAGAAGCACTAATGTTTATAAAAAATTGCAATGCAAAGTAAAAATTTTAAAACTACATTACAATACAAATACAAAGCATGTCAACAAATTTTTAATATTATTTACATTATATTTGTCTTTTTAGAATCAAAAAAAGAAATTGCACGAAATCGAATAGCCGACATAGGGTAGACATACGATCGCAAACAGTTAATTACACCTTATAGAAACCATAATATCAAAAAGGGAATATATCACACGTCCGCACAGGTTGTAAGGAAGTGAATATACGACTTTGTATTTCCTATATACGTGACCGAAGATTAGACAATGCGACACTGCTAACAAAGCGCATGGATCGTTATATATACTCTTGATATTACAATAGGCATCCTACATCCAATAGGTGTAACTGTGAATCACAATTAGTAACCGACACGGCGAAATAGTATCGGCGTTGCTATCTGCGGTAAGACCATTAGCATACCGGCGAATAGAGCAACGATAGGGAGAGAAATAATTAAACGGCTATGATCCCTATCTAAATAATTAGAACTTGGCGTGACTCTGCATAAAGCCGTGTGCAAGCCGTTGGCGAACTGTCAGATAGTAGATTCTGCCGGGCGGGCATAATTAGCCGAGAAATACGAACGTGAAACTCGTGTATTTAAATCGCAACGCTGCAAGGAAACGATGTGTCAAAATCATAGCAGGGAATATGATGTTTGCCCGAGCACGCCAAATTATGTACTTCCTATTGAGATCGTCTGTGAGTCACCTACCCGCGGAATCGCAGCGGTAGGCTTGCCACGCTTTCGAGAACTTGCGTAATTGATTTATAAATATTCCAGTACTTGGCTACCGGCACCGATGTGAAAAGTTATGAAGTGCGGGTATACGGTACGTACCGATGGTTTCACTGCATGGTGGACAAGACGCGGCTCTGACATACTCCAAACAGAAGCAAACAAAATGAGTAATCCGTCATTTCCTGTGTTGAGATTGTTGAAATTTATTGCATTGCGTTTTTTGAGATTCTCGGTAATTTTGTCGTGGTATACGAATGATTATAATTACGAGCCGTTTATTTTGAAAGTGGTCTAAGTGCAATCCATTATTGAATGACAGAGATTTTGGCATCGTTCAAATGTCATTAAAGATAAATAATTTACTGTTTGTCCCCCAAGATTATTATATTATCAAAAAATGCCAGGAAAGTAATAACATTCTTCTAAATGAAATTGAACAAGAGGATTTCATATCAACATTTTTGGAGGACACAATTTTCAAAAGGGTAAAAAATTCTAATGGAGAAACAATAAATTCGTTAAAAATATGCTAGATAGGTTTTTTGAGAGATGGAACCATATAAAATTTTCTATATGATATCAATAGATGAGAATGCAAAGTTTAAAATCCTGGATTTATTATCACGTCGGGTTGGAGCAAGAAAGTTTGAAAATATTCTATTGAAACCACTTTATAAAAATATAAAACGGATTAGAGTAGCGATATACAAGGTCATGATGCACTTATTACGGCACATACCCCCCAAACACTATGACTTCTTCAAATCTCTCCCGCCCACACAAAATATAGATAAACACAAATTTTTGTATAATTTATATAGTTGGATTCCCTAAATTGCACAAATTGTGTTTTTGAAGGCTAGTAAAGGAATATAAAAGAAATTAAGTATCGTTTTTTCAATTCAAAGTATTTAAAATTATATCGCATGAACTCAGGCTCTTTCAAATTCTATAATAAATATAATTAATAATTTTGAAAGTGGCTTTACCCTATTTGCGATAAAAAAACACATATAATCCGCTCAAGAATTTCTGTTATTTTAATAACAATTATAGTTTGAACTATCTTAGGTACATTTAGGCGGTGTAACACATTAATATTTTATACGTATATTTCTTATTTCATTGAAACGAAAACTTTTAAATATCTGAATTTGAATATAAATGGACTTAGGCCACTTTCAAAATAAACGGCTCATATTGGCATGTTTAAACGTTCCCCATTGCTCCCATATTTTAAATATTCATAATACTATTAGGCAGATTTAAAGATAATTTTCTTTTTCAAAGCCAAACGTTATTATGAAAGTTCAAAGGAAGCTTTTTATTTTTTACTGTTAGGAGGGTATATTTATTATACACGGTTATATACGATATACACGGTAGGCACAATATATTTATTAGTAGAAACTAGGAGTACAGAAAGAACACTCCAACAGAGAGTACGGAGAAGTAAGCGTGAATATACAAGGTGTTCCGCAACTGAACGGGTTATATCTTCTAAACGACTGAGAATAGAAAATGTTATAAGTAATAATTAAATAGTATCAAACGGTGCATAATATGCAACTAGTTGTGAGCTCTTTTGTAAATCGGTGCATCAGAAAAATGCGACCGCACTTTTTTTTTAAATAAAAATCTAGATTTTTACTCCTCAGTCGATGCAGTTTCCCGTTCTCCACATCAGAGTACTAACATATTTATAAAAATATAATCTCTAAGCTTGTTATCGATTGGGATATGTCGATCGATAGAGCCTTGCAGTGTCAGTACCATTTCGATTGCATTTGTTGAACAAAATAAGCATTTTAAATACTTCACCATTTGTAAATGCCATGATTTCGAAACTAACGCGAACTAAATCAATAAATAATCGCACGCAAGTAATGAATAGTTATTGATGGAAATCTTAATCTTACGCTAACTAATATAAGCTGCCGCTTTATGTTTACAAATATTGTAACGGAATCATGTACAACGCGTCTCGGTCCTACGGAACACTTCCCGAAAGACCGAAATAATTCAGAGAACTTTTAGCTTCAATAACTTCCCAATAAATATGCTTAGAGCATAAGTATGTTCGTGCTTTTATGTGAAGCAAAAGAAACTGCATCAACCGGTTTCAGTCAAAAACACAAGTGTCAATTTAACACTAGATCTACCGGCTACTTCTTGAAATATTTAGAACGCCACAAATTTTCTTTAAAAAAAAGGAGAGAGTAAAAGGAAATCGCAGTAAATCAATACTATGATCTTAATACTGCATGAAAATGATGAAAAATCTCGAAAAGTGCATTGTTCTAAAGCACTACGATTTTTTAAAGAAACGACTGACCAGTCATTTTGACTGGTTTAGTAGTTCTAGTGTTAAAAGGAAAAGTGCGGTTGTATTTTTCTGATCCACCGATGCACAAAACTGCATAAAGTTAATTGGATTTTACGCACCGTCCGATATCATTAGACTTTTACTCATAACATCTTCTTCTATTCACAATCATTTAGGAGGCACAACCCTTGTTCCAGTAGTGTAAAACAGCGCTGCATAAATTTAACTAGAAGTGGTACTATACTAGATTCGCGACAGGTGTTATCAATGTCGTGTAGGCCGCGTAACGATAATGCAGGAGACCACCTAACATCCTCTATTCCAACACTTCTTCTCGAGACGTAGATGATCTTTCTTTCGAACAGAATCAGTACTGTAGATGCCGCGTGAAAACTTGAGCCGTTGGATTGCTGGACTATAGAAGACTCGAATCCGGGACCTTTCGCTTTCTGGACGACTGCTCTGACCACTAAGCTACGCAGGCTCTCGGGTCAAATCATCCCGTGAATGCCTAGTTATATTAAGGTGGAGTCCCAATTCTACAGTAATGCAGGACGCTACGTAACATCTCCTATTCCAACACTTCGTCTCGAAATGTAGACGTTCCATTCTTTCAGACAGGCTGAGTACTGACTATTCGGAGCATTCTAAAATAAATCTGGTGCTTGTGGCCTGATTTGTATATAATCGAGATAGGAGGGTAACTCGAAGAAACGAGTGACAAAATGACCGCGATACAAGGTTACAAAATTGGAGTGCTCCTCTCAGAGTGAGTGTTTTCTACTTATATCCCCAAGAATACTTCTTTGACTTATTCCTTCTGAAAAGAGAGTGTAAAATGCACTACTCCTTGCCCGAGCCTTTATTGGACTGGTGTGTGAATATCGCTTATTGATAATTATTGGTCTAGGACAGTGATGGCGAACCGTCTTGAAAAGTGGATTGAATTTTGTCTAGTGAACAAATATTGACTAGTGAACCACTAAGTTAAAGGCATCACATGGATGGGGGAAGAGAACTATTAAAAAGGGGTCTAATAATTTGGAAATACCAAAAATTTACGGACAGAAAAATTTGACAATTGATCTCTTTTTTTATCCTCACTTTTAAAATTCTAGGAAAAGTTTGTTTCCTTTTTATTTCACAAATTTTACTTTTGCAAGTGAAGAGAAAAAATAGAGGTCGATGTCAAAAAATAGATATTAATGGAGTAATTCCATAAATTACAACACCAGGTGTATTCTCTTTCGTGATATGAAAAATAAGTTAATAAGAATCAAACCCTGGATCTTGCGCTAAACTTGATTTTGGAAAAGTCTTCTTCGATAGGGTTCAGCATTGGACAATATGGTGGTGAAAAAACTAAAGCGTACTTTATCTGACCTACAAGATTACACTTCTTGTGCGTCTTATGGATACTTGCGTTGTCCAATATCAACCAAATTTTGTCCAGATTATCGTCTTCCAATTTCTGAAGTAATCTTCGAAGAAAGTGACAGAAAATATTTGAGTTGACGATAGACTGCTGAATTACTTTATGTACGAGTTTTTAATTTCTTACAATGTACTTAATTAATATTATTTGATGTTTTTAAGTATGATATATATGTGAAAGTACTTAATTTGCAAAAGGGTGAATTAAATTTCAAAAATATGTAAGTTTAGCAATACTGGTCTAGGGTCTGTTTTATTTAACCAGGTTTGCCGAAATCGCAGGAGCTCCTGTATTTCTAAATAAGTTTCTGAGATTATTGATGTCCAGCGGATGGCCGAATAGTAATGCGGGATTACTTTGAATATGCATTTTCTTCTTTTATCTCACTTCTTTCTTTCGCGGAGCTCAGCGTTGTCACAACCTTCAAAACTTAGATATCTATTACGCACAGAAACATCGAGATCTCTGAAACATTCAAGTAAAACATGATCCAAAACAGATTGAGGATCACTCGTTTACTTATATAACACCGTGTCAAGTACATTATACTAATGAAATGACAATTATTAACCCGGGAACGTTACAGATTTCTCAAATTAAATTCCCTCTTTTGTAAATCCCGTACTTTCACATATATATTATATTTTTAAAAATATCAAATAATGTTACTTACATAGTAAGAAATCAAAAACTCTACGACTTTTTTCGAAAATTACTTCAGAAATTGGAAGACGATAATCTGATCGAAATTTGATTGATTTTGGAGAACGCGAGTATCAACAAAACGCAGAAAATGCGTGATCTTGTTGGTCGGACAAGGCACACTCTAGTTTTTCTACCACCATATTCTCCAATGCTGAACCCTATCAAAAAACTCTTTTCCAAAATCAAGTTTAGTACGAGAAATATGTTAGCTGATCCTTTAAATCGACAAAAATGTAGTAGATGTAATTAACAACTTTGTTGGAACTGTTGCGTCTACAAATTGTATAATTATTATACGACTATGTATGTTAACCCCTTGACATACAATGACGAGTTGAGGTCGTCATTCATTTCATGCGCCATTGTAGACTTTGACGAGTCTAACTCGTCAAGAGCTGTTTTCGGCGGATTCCATGCAGTATATTATTACATTACTAAATTTGCATCAGTCGCGCGTCGATTCTGGTTTGTTTACAATATTTAAGAGATGTCGCACCCTCACACTTCCTCAACACTACCAATAATAAAGTTGCATCCACATATCGGTTAATATAAAAAAAAAGCACATTGATAGCAGTATTCAGTATGGCAGTGATGTCGCACGGTGAATGCCATACTCGACAATATTTAAGTTTAGTAAAAATTATAGATAATTGTTTTCCATTAACATTGTATATCAACCTGATTAAATGTTATATAACCATCCCATTTTCAAAATAAAACGTTCTCTTTCTTAGCTTGCATATAACCGTTCGCTTGAGCCAAATTAAATTGTGTTTTTCGGATGCATCAAATTCCATTTTATTTGTATATCAAGGGGTTAAGTTACCAACTGCTGCTAGAGGAGAACCGTTATAGACTAGGTTATATGTACTGTACATATGTACCTATAACCTAGTCTATAAACGGTTCTCCTTGAATTATCATAACTATTCAATTACCGAATTATCTGCACACAGTTTTCATACATACCCCCATCTGCATATGTAATAATGTAATTCTATGAATTATAATAACATTTTTAATTTCTTACTATGCAATTAACATTACTTGATGCTTTTTAAATATAACATGGAAAACATATAATATGTAAAAGTACTTGATTAGCGATAAATTTAATTTACAAAAACCTCTACAATATTTTTGACTTATTATGCAAAGCATAAAAGCAGTATTTTTGCTCGCTGATAGAGGTAGGAAAACGGGCCCGGAAGGCGAATACGCGTCGGCGTTGTCAAAGGATTGCCGGAGAATGCTCACGGATCACAGATGCAATCTGATAAAGAGCGGTTCTTCTCAGATTACTGTGTCCGAGTCCCCGCTGGGACTACGCACCTTAAACCACCGTTCTCACGTGCGGCGACACGGGGAGGGGCCACGTGTACGGGACATGGTTCAAGCTGCCGCTGAAGAAGCGCTTCACGGATTATCAGAACCAAATTACGTTATACATCTTGTAACGGTACTCAAGAAGGCGATAGAAATGCGTTTGAAAGACTCACCGATGCCACATTACAGATCACGAGTGTGCTTCGATGTCGTTACAGTTGATGTAGCTTAACGACCTTGTAGGTCAGATTTCTTTGTTACTTCTGTGAGAACCAAAGTGAACAGTTTGTTATCCCGCTTCTGAAGTTTGTGAGAATAAAAGTGGACAGTTTGTTATTCCACTTTTGAAGTTGTAAGGGATAGAAAGGATGAAACACCAAAGATACTCAGGAGTCTTCGAAAGGCTGTTTAAATTATTGCAGAGGGCGCAATAATATGAAAGCAATGAATATATATATATATATTTAGTCTCAAGGAATTACGTGCGATCTCAGTGACGGTAGGACAAGCACTGCCCGCTGCTGCCCTTTTTACATTACGTGTCACGCTGCGGTGTCTTAACGTCACGTGGAGTACGAAACCTAATCGAATCAAAATATACAACTCGTTATCGCTTTGTCGGAGACGTAGCGTAAACTTTTACACTTCTGACTTGCTTCATGCTCGAACATTTATATTTAGAAACAGATGCATCTTCAATTTAACAGAATTCATCAGGATCGTGAAGATTTTCATACATTTTTTACAATTGTGATCATGCTTCTATGAGACACTTATTAAGTAACATATGTATTTTTGCATATGATTGTTATGTCTACTAACCGAAGAGTGCAATAAAAACACATTAAAATAAAGAAAAAAACACAAAATTATCGATCTTTGCAATAATAATTTCTTTATATAAAAAAGTATCCGATTTTATATTAAACTGAATAAAAATTTATAAAAGAATGAATTTTACGATTATAAATCATGTTGCAAAATATATACTGCGTTTAAGAGATTTGAAATATGAGTACTTGAGAATACAATCCAAATCAGTCAAACAATTTGTATTTTATATATATTATTGTAAATCACAACAATGATCTAACACAGTTGGAATTTAAGTAATAAGAAAAATTGATAAATGTAGCTTTTTATACAGCTTAGAACATTTTTATTCAATATTTAGTTATCAATTTAATGATAAATTAATATAATTCCTATGTACTAAGTATAATTTTCGTACTATGAAAACTTTTTTAAGGCCAGATGCTTAACTGCGTTACTTACTTATAGTTCTAATATGTTGCATTAAATCATGTTTCACACATTATTTTTTTGTAATTAATTTCATGTTGTTATTAAAGACTACAATATTTACATCTTTTATCATAATTCTCCTACAATGTAACAAAGTCACGTTTTAACCATCACTTACTGTTTTGTAACATACGCAACACTAAAATTTCCGTTAATTCAAACGTTTTACATCATTTCGTATTTTACACCTGTTTCTAAAATATTAATTTATCTTGAATTCTTTTCCTTGTAATTCAGTGAATATTAAGTAACCATTACTAATGATCGATCGCTTATCAAACGGATTATCAACTTATAACTGACAATGACGTAATGTAACATTAACTCTATTTTTTCATAATACAAATGCTGTTAAACACTAATTACTACCCAGAATGCAAACTAGTGTTATACTATTATATAACACCAATTTCAAATTCCGTAATTCTCTGCTTATACGAATAAAACAAATTACTAGTGAAGACTTCTTCATAAATAAGACATGAAATTATTATTATACATTGTAAAAATATAATATAGATTTAGATTTCTGCGATTTTCTAAGAATAAAGAAGATATGATTAAACACCAAATACCAAATAAAATCGTATCATTGCTCTTATATAACATGAAGTTTGATCGCCACGTTCTCTCAGAATTAAGCAAGAGCTATTGAAAACCAACACCTACATGCTGTATAAATTTGTATAATTAAGATGATATAATATTTACTTCGATTTCCGTAATCGTTTGAGAATTATATAAACACCACTGAAAATAAATTCCTTGATACTATCTGAATGTTCGTAATTAAAAAGATACAACATAAATTCTAGCCACAGAAGTTTCTGACAATTAAGCAAATGAGGGCCAGTTGCAAGGTGGAGTGTGGATTTGTATTATTGCGACGTCTATCATTTCAAGAGTCACGTTCGAGCAATACCAAGCAAACACTGTGATTATATGGGGTACGTTGATGACGAGCCTAAGCCAAGCTAGCCTCTAACCCGGCAGGCAGCTTCGAGCTCAAAACCAATCCAAATCGAGTCTGTCCAGCCTGGAATTAATCGGACTTTTGTTCCGCGGCAAAGTGCTTATTAAGGCCGGAGCCTTATTAAACTTCATAAGCATGCAAACACGGATGAGATCCGCGTAGAGATATCTGATCTAGAAGGAAAAGGCGGCGGCATTGTTTCAAGCTGATGAATGAGGTCTTATTAAAGACAAACGTGACCAGTGTTGATTAAATCAGAAGAGAAGAAGGACAATAGGGATTATTTCTGAATGGCGGATCTCGACTTTAATGTATAAACGCAGATTTATTTATAACATTCGTTATAAAAATATTAATTATAATTTACGTACGTTCAATAAAATCAAAGGGTGCTTGCAGCATATACTGACTATTAAAAAATATTTAAAGGTATAAGAGTAAGGATCGAAGGCACCGAGTGTATGACAAATAATCTTTCTTAACACTTAACGGACGGATCATGTTAATTTATGTTTTTCCATTTCGACTTCCTAAGACGGGCGGAATAAATTTACGTTTTTGCGTGAATTTTGATTGCGTTCCGCTAGTTTTTCATTTTTATGCACATAGCGTTCTTTTTTCTTGGCATCAATAGTTGAAATACTCTCTGTGTACGTGATGAATTTGCGCCGAATTAATTTTTACACGGTTAATTCTGGGTTTATCGTCTTTATTGCGTCAAGACATCGTACAATAATTTCCACATGAGTGGCTTCTACTGCTCCAAAAATATGAAAGGCTAAAAAGAAAGTTCGTATGATATCCTCAATTCATGATACCAGCGTGATAGTTGTTGATAAAAAAAACTAGAGATGAAAAAGATATTATCAAACCTAATTGCATTAACGACTATAAGAAATATGTGAAAGGGGTAGACAGTGCCGATCAGTACCTCTCATACTACAGCATTATGAGAAAAACTAACAAATGGTCGAAGAGTGTGGTCTTGTTTCTGTTTGATTGTGCTCAATGCATTAGTAATTTACAAAGAGTTAAACACAAACGTACATATAATTGACGATAAGTTTCTAAAAGATTTACCAAGAATCTGGGTTACCGATCAAGAAGTAAATGATTCCAATTCCAAGGAGACTGATAATTGTATTCAAATTCAAACAATAAAGAGTGCTACAAAAATAAATCCACCAGATAGATGGTCGGGAAACATGAAGAAGCATATCTTGAAGCAAATTGTCAAGATAGGAAAGAAAAAATATCCTCATAAGCTTTGCAAAATCTTCAGCCCAAAGAAAAAAAGGAAAAAATCCAAATATACAATATCATATATGTCAATTCTGTCAGGTTCTACTTCATAAAAGTGAATGTTTTACAAAATACCACGCCAGTAAGAAATACTGAACACGTTAATAAATAATATTGTAAAATCCGATAAAGAGTAGTATTGATTTAATAAAACTGCAACGCTTAAAAATCATACATACGTGTTTATTTAATCCTCTTAATAAATGCCTGGAAATCGGGAAAAACAGAGCAAAAACAATCCGTCCGTTAAATCTTTCCAGCCCAATGATGCCATTCAGTAAGATTCGTATAATCTGCTTCTACCAGTCAAGTGCCTCTAAATTGTTTTTTTTTTTCGAAATTTAATTTTATGACTAAGAAATAATAATTTGGTCTGGAAAATGTTAAGTGTTAAGAATAATACAGCCTTACAGGCGAATGGCTGCAATATTTGCCGTAAGAAAATATATTCAAGCCGTATAGGAATTGTGAATATTCTAGGCTTTCGAACGTATGAAACTGTGTATGTGTATGGGAAAATGCGTGACTAGGGCATTGTCTAGGGCACTGCGAGAACAGTCGAATGTGAGCACTTTAGCAATCTAGTTTGAAGAGTCGGGAATAAGAATCGAGTCTAAAGCGTCGTAGAATTATGTAACCGAATCCCCCATGGTTTTCAAATAATTCGACATAGATATGTGCGAGAAAGATGCCAAGCGTAATATGAAAATGGAAGAAGAATATATGGGAGACCTTTTGTAAATATCGAAAAGGCAGTAGCCAATCGCATTATGATGCTAACTCCACAATATTTATATTTCAAAAACTGTTAATCTCTTGCCTAATGTATACTAGGGCTTTTGCACTCAGTACGGTGTGTCTTATGTGCCATCGAACCATTTATTATTGTCCACAAATATTGCCACAGCTTTTTTTTTAACACCCTGTATATGTCATTCTACTAATATAACATGTTTCTCCATAAAAAAAAGACTTTAAAAAATGCCAGAATATTCACGCCCATGAACAGGTTAAAACATGTTAAAATTTCTATAAAAATATGGTTAATATCCCCTACATAATTTACCAAAATTGTAAAAGTAGTATAAACGAATTGTTTGCGATCGCGCATAGATATGAAGAAATTAACTGAGATTCAGTTCAGCTTTAGCCTAGTAACTATTTTATATCTTCTATTCATATCTGATACACTTAATCATCTCGATTTACATTTACTTTGTAGCGGACATGTTTCTTTTTATTTCTGTACAAATGCAAAACTGTTTGTATTCTTGAAAAAGTACTTAAAAGACATGAAGGAAACACCACTTTATTTATGGACAAAAACGGTATTATAATTTTTGTCCGATGTGTTAATTAGCGGAAGAATTGAGTATCAAAACTAATAGCTAATGACTGCGTATAATAAAAGAAAAACAAATATATATATATATATGTATGTACGTAAGATTTAATTAAATATGAAGAATCTATTTTGTTCAATAAAGTTATACAAAAAATACTACATAACATTAGTTTATACGTACATTTTCATATTTACAATCGCAACATTTTCAACAGATAGATTAGAAAACGCACGGATAGTACATTTTTTCAATTGACATATTTTAAATACTTTTTTTCAATATTTCAACTGACATCAACATGACAAAAACCGTACGAAATGAGTTTGAAAGTTGGGCATTCCAATTTTATAAACAAACATCTGGCTATAACATAACCAGAAAGAATGACGTTCTCAATGTAAATTAATATAATTCAAAGTAGCTATATATTCCGACATCTAGATTTGACAATGCTTTTCTTATTTATGATTTTACTTTATTAACAACATTGTAATTATTCGTTTTAATGATTATATACTTTTAAAAATACAAATATAAAATTGTATATAACTCTTCCGGAAACAATAAATTTTAAATCATTTATATGATCCCAAACGAATGAATTCTAACGAAGTGACTTCATTGTATGATTATCTATCCTCGTTAACGAACGGACGAACCTGACATATCACGCAACTGGGCACGCCCACTTCTATACACAAATTTACTGTATCCACATCCTCACAGATTGCTATGAAAGACTAATAAAATTCTTTAAATAACAAAACTACGACGAGAGAAGAATGAAGGTGGATGGCCAGAGATCTCATGCCTGGTAACAACTCATTCGCGGAAGGGACCGGTCTTTCTTTCCATTGATGTAATTCTTCGTGAGAATATTCACATTGGCTGTCGTTAACACATTGCACGCGGGAAACGCATTTTTACGTTTTTTGTATTTTGTCACCGGTTCACGGATCGCGTAAAAGTAAGTATTTAGTATATTTGTGCTGAAGAGCGGGTATTGTATAAATATGATTAGCATTATGAGTTGCATGATGTTTGCGTTGCTAGGCAACGGTTTGCAGTGTTTCTTTTTAGAAGTTTGTTTGCTGAATTACTTAGGTTAATAGCTTCAGAGCGTACAAGTCGTAAAGTGTAAAATAAATGAATGTTTCCTTGAGAAAAACGAAGCAGTTTTGGATTTATTGCGATTTTACTGAATCACCAAACTCCCGCGAAATTCACGCAAAAACTCCTGCTAGACGCGTAAGGCCGCGGCGAAATATACTCGCGTGCAATGTGTTAACTTGCCTTAAACTCACGTAATTCGCCAGTATATCGTGTTTCAATGCGCGTTTCAAATAAAATTCGTGCCTTCAAATGTGAAATTTGAATTTTCTTGCAAACATATGCTTAAACTTGTCTTACAACCGACGACTATTTGAATTTCGCGGCGTAAAAATCATAACAGAAGGGCGAATCAGGGGTATGTACGATTATATACGCTCTAAGGGTACTAGATTTCAAAAATCTCTTCTTGCACTTGAAAAATTCGCAAGCTTTCTATTTGTTCGCATCAACCTATGGTTCCGCAAGTAGTAAATTTCTTTTTGCGAACATCGCACTCGTACGCTGTACTGTGCAAAGACATTCTTCCGATACGCAATGCCTCTTATTTATAAAACTTGTTAATCAATTTGCTCTTGTTACATATTTAATTTGTAATATAAATAACGAGTATAGGGTTTGACATTAATATTGAATTCGCGTAGAGAAAATATTGATAAATGTATACATTTTAAACAAAATGACATCTAAACTAGCATATAACATTGGAAGTAAGACATGTTTTATTTGAAACATTTTTTATATAAGGTATTGTTCGCGAAATAATTGCGTGCGCAATATGAAATAGAACACACATGGTTTTTTAAAATAAGATAAATGAAAGCCTCACTCACAATATGTACTTGAGCAGGTAATGAACGTAGGTCCCCGCAAACGAGAAAAAGGAGATTAAAAGTCGATACGAATACCCAACTTAATCAAGGTTTTACCATCCAGCTATTCACGAAACATCAATAACCTTAGAAACCTACTTAACTCCTTGACATAGAAATAAAACGGAATTTTATGCGCCTCAAAAATACTATTTAATTTGGTTTAACCAAACAGTTATGCGCTAGCTAAGAAAGAGAACATTTTATTTTGAATTTGGATCTTTATATAACATTTAATCAGGTTGATATATAATGTTAATGGAGAACAATTATTTATAATGTTTACTCAGCTCAAATATTGTCTAGTATGGCATTTGT
Source organism: Ampulex compressa (assembly GCA_038496175.1). Classification (NCBI taxonomy): domain Eukaryota; kingdom Metazoa; phylum Arthropoda; class Insecta; order Hymenoptera; family Ampulicidae; genus Ampulex; species Ampulex compressa. Next base: position 15,472 of record JBCFXI010000116.1, on the reverse strand, counting down.
CGTGCGAGATCACTGCTATACCGAATACTGCTATCAATGTGCTTCTTTCCTGGTTTACTGATTTGTGGATGCAACTTTGTTATTGGTACTGTTGAAAGGTGAGAGGTTGCGGCATCTTAGACATCGTAAACAAATCAGAATCGACGCATGAGTGAAGCAACTAAGTAATCTAATTATATACTGCACACTGTGCGCCGAAAACAGCTCTTGACAAGTTGTACTCGAGTTAAACGAATTAGACGAGTCAAAACCTACAATGGCACATGAAATGAATGATGACCCTAACTCCTAATTATATGTCAAGAGGTTAAAAAGACTTATGTCTTCTGTGCTACCTGCACAGCTGATTCGATAAACAACACACACAGACCTCAATAAGCAATATTCAGACAACAATTAAATGAGGGCCTGGGCATGGGACAGTGCATCTTACACTTTCCTTTTGACAGAGGGTAACCCAAAGGAGGATTTTTTGGATACTCACTCTAAAGAAGCACTCTTTCTCACTCTAAAATAAGCACTGAATTGTAATTTTACGACATCACTTTGTCAGCCGGTTCTTCGATTTCTCATCCTCTCTCGATTATTAATAATTACACGCAACCATACGAGTGTTACATTTATACGGAGTATCTTTTCTGCTCATTTGGTATTTTCACCTGTGGTACAAGGTATTAACTTAACAGCGCGATGTACCCTACTCCTACTCTTGGAAAGTACTCCCTCAACATAGATCCATCTTATATTCTGAACTATGATCCATTCGGACTGTCTAGAGCACCTTGCAACTAGATTGCGAATTATAAAATTCGATAATCACGGGATTCCGTGTGATAAGTTATTAACCTTTTTCAGCTTAAATTATCATTTTTAAGGAAGGAAATTAAATTTTGGAGAAAAACAATTTAGAGGTACTTGATTAGTAAAAGCAGATTATGCGGATGATGACAAATGACATAGTTGGAGTAGAAAGGGTTAAATACATGAGTCAAATTTGAAGCGTAGGACATTCCAAATAAGGGCCATTATATAATGCAGAGTGAAATATTTAAATAAACTTCTACTGTTGAAAAATAGCTACATATTCACTTAAACGCTTTTTCTCTTAAATATTCCACTAACTCATTAAACCGATGAGCTGCTTCCCAGCAACATTTTTCTATCCAAAAACACATCTTTTTTTTTCGTATCCCTCGAATAAAATAATTTTGGTAGCAACGGTGATTCATAAGAAGTGTAAACTATAAAAAACGGCTAAAAGAAAAAAATTCCTAACCATCTTCCAAATGACACAAAATTTTACGAACTATCTTTAGTGAATTAATTTACCAATAATAAAAAATGTATGAAATTAAAATTGAAAAAATGGATTTTAATGCGATTGCAATACTTCTTTTTGCTTTCATCTTAAGCAATGGAAATCCTAAACTATATTTCTTTCATTAGATTTGCTCGATATATTGTCTATACTATAACAATAAAAAATCCGTGTAAAAGTATATGTTAAGCACTACACAAGTACGTGTGTTTATACTGTTTCTTTAAAATTACAGTGAGATGTAATAAATTAATTGAGCATGATTCAGTTATCTAAAGTATTCACTACATTACCACAAAATATAGATCATATAGTCTACTTGCAAGGAATTTAGTAGTAAAATGTAGCTGTAAGTTGTCCTCCAAAGTTGATCACCTTAACTGAAACACACAATCATATAACTCAAAAGTTTGTTGCAATAGTCTAATAAAAATATCAGTAATATAATCATGTAATAAAAATGTATTACCGGAAATTAAGTTTGCAAACACCGTACCTTTATTATTTTCCAGTTATTAATGCGCTTATGTAATTCTCAAAATTGCCATGATCCTTTGTAGAGTACTTCGTTTTGATACTAAATTTCAAAGGTTTTTCTTAATTGTGATACTAATAACTCTTCATCGGTGTATGATTTTTCCTCTGAAGCTCCATTGATATCTCTCTGAATGTCCACCTCGTTGATTAAAGGATAATTCTCTATTACGTTAGAGTTTTCTCCTGGATTTTATCCTATAAAAATAAGAATTCTATAAACACGAATTAAAATTACATTTTACAAATAATAAAGTACAAAGAAATATAAAATTAAGCAAATCATTTTATCAATTTCATTATACACGAACCTTTTTGCACATATAACCTAAAGCAAATTTTATGTTTGTACTTCCTGATATTGTTTGATAATTATTACAACGCGTATAACTTTTTGCTAAAATCGCAAACTTCGATAGAAATAACTCTAAGAAAGTTGATGTTACATAAATGACATCAAATAAAGACAAAATAAAGAAGCATATTCTTTGAGTTGTACATGGATAGTCTAATAACTCTGAATTTCATTTAATTGGTAAGAAAGACAAATATGTAATATAGTTTCATTACATGCTACATTTTCTATTACCTATTTATTATCGCGTTTCAATTAGCACTTAAATCATAGATGGAGTGTGAGGTCATAAGCAAAATTTATATTCCGATAAAAATACTTAAAATTCTTAATACAATTCTGGAAAGAGGCTAATTATACAATCACCCCTTCGTTAAGATATCTGAAAGCAGGAAGAGTGGGTAAATATCTTTTGCTAATTACGACACTGGTTATAAACGGACACATTATTCAAGCGTCTTATAAGTAAGCAAATAAAATTCCAATAAGGTATAGATACGTAGCAATAAAGCGAATTTAAGCTGATTGAAGTAATTAGTGCATGCTATCGTCGGATTTAACTTAGCTCTTCATCAGAGAGATCAGAAGATACTGGCACATTGTACCGAAGTGAATGGCAGCTTTGCCCCTCCGTAGGCTCGTTAAATATTATCTCAATATTCTGCGAGTGATCTACTAGAATAGTACACTAATTAAGAAATAAAATATAAAAGTTCACTACCTACATTTCAAACTTTATAGCGTACATCAGCATGTGGTCCAAGTGTGGGAACACTCTAAGCATCCTGCACATGCGTATAAAAATTTTTCATTAGTTTCCTTGAGCAAAAACTTCTCAAGAACATGTTTCTATCTAATGAAAATATTAAAAACGTTCATTAACGTTTATACTATGCTTGGTTACATATAATAGCGGCATCTAACCAATACGGATATAGAATGGAAGCAATACTTATGAATATCTATTGCTTTTTTAGATTAACTTGCAAATTGCGAACAATTTATTACTATGTAACTTTTATCGATTTTAATCATGTCCCTTTAGTATGTAGGTATTAAGTAACCAGTTTTTTTGTACTCGAAATTAGAGTGCATGTTTTAGGCGTAGAAGATATTATGTATCAAGGAACTCATAATAAAATTAAATCGCAAAAACTTTTCTTACTATCTAATACCGCTTAAGGATTAGAGTCAACCGAGAAATAAAACTCTTATTATAGAAGTAATTCATTAAGAATGATCTAAAACAAAATTTACCTCTCATTTACTGCCAAAGACATCACACGCTCTATTCAATTTTCCTGGATAACATCCTAGATAATAGGTCGTTTGCAGTGTTCGTTTCTCATCATAACAAAAAATGCATATATATAATTATTTTTGTGTATTTTTTTCAACTAAGCAGGATTCCATCTAAGACTATATATTAAAGACAATTAATTTTGTGTAAAAGTTTGTAAAAAGAAATAATAAATGTTTTAATAATTAAAGTCTTTACTCAATTTTTTCCAATTTATCGTGCACTCGGCATGAATAAATAAAATCGTATCCAAAATTTTAACATGATTTGCTCCCAATCATTTTTTACTGAATAGGATTCGCTGCAAACAGGATTTTTTACCGACTTCTGCGGTCCTAAATATGTTAAATCTATAGAACTATTAATATGACATTATTATTTTATCTCAAAAGTATCTACATGTGTATTGTAATATTCTTGCACTCTATGTTTTTATATCTCGTATATATAGCGAAATGTTTATATATTGACAAATTTGTTTATTGTTAAATGCTTTCTTACATCTGTCGTGTTTTCATATTCATTGTTTTATTCGTTAGGAACTTCGCTTCTACTCGATAAACCGGTTTCTACTGTTCTTGGGTAGAGAAGAAAGTCTTGATACATCAATAGATAAATACACAATAGTTCAAAACCAATTTGTAAATACATGCATGGTTCTTTAAGAAGTTCATATACCGTGAATAGCACTTTAATAGCAGAAAAAAAGAAATTGGTATTTCCACATAATATATATTTCTGTAGGGTTTTTAGATCTCGCTTATCTCAATATTTATACAAGATATTTTTTATTTTGACGATACAAAACAAAAGGGTGTGTACAAAACAAAATTTACATGGAAATGTAATTTGAAACAAAAAAAAATACCACTTTTTCACATTAATGCTTTGTTTTCGAGTAAATCAATGTTGCAAATTTGATAAGTTTATGTACATATAATTTATATTCTCTGCATTCAAATGTTGGCAACAGCTTAAAAAATTATCTTCAGTTATGTTCAATTATGTTGGCAATAAAATTGGAAAATATTTCCAAGTATATTTGAATTAATAAGGACCTTCTTATTCACAATATAATTTTATTTTAGTGTTTATCTCTTAGTATTCAATGTAGGAAATCGAAACTGCACTTTGTACCACACAATGATATAACAATGTTATCTTCAGCAACAGTATAGTTACGGGTCTTTAGCTTACGATTTATTCGAAAAGAAAGTCTTACGTGAAAAAATCTTATTTCTTTCATTTGATTTATTTTTTCATGTAAACACGCCAATCTTTTAATTGTGCATCAAATTGCAGGCGTGATATATCATCCATACAAGTCAGTGATTATAGAATTGAGATAGATTATAGTGAAATTAACTATGTAACTCGGTAAACGCATGTTCAGCGTCAAGAATGAAAGTAGGACTGCAGGACCGCGCATTTCCGGCTTCCGTTATTTTCTCTCCAGACTACCGTCGAACACGAACGAGAAATTCTGGGATAATTCTTAGAAGTAATTATATACTGTTTATACACATTATTCACAGCATCGCGGATACTAACATGTGATCTATTGCTGATATAACGAAATTATGACTGCATATTTCATAAGACAAGAGATTTTAAAACTACTAGCGCGATGTTTGGGTAAATTGCGGCAAGTCATATCGCATTTTCAAAATCAAGAACATGGTACGAAGGTTTTTCTGGAAGAGTAATCAGAAATACCATACACATGTGTCTTGACATTAATGTACTACGGTTGTATAATTTACTCGTACCGTGTGCACTATACTTTAGAAATAAATAGTTCAAGATAAGTGGCTTTATGAATACATATTCCAGATTCTTCTGTTCTCGGATTCATGCAAATGTACATGCTAGCAATTTTTTATTATTATTAATTATTGATTAATTATTGATTTTTAATACCAATTGCGTCAGTACACAGTTTTACTCAACTAATTATAGATAATGGTTGATATCTGTATACAAGTGATATTTAGTAGCTTATTAATTACTATGATGTGTTATGGGATATATCACATTTAAAATAAACTTAATAACAGCTTAATAATAAACCGTTACTAAGAAGTACAAGATCTATTTGCGTAATCGCTGCTCAATTAAATATCTATTTTAGAAAGCAAATATTCTTAGAAGTTTCATTCATAATAAAAAGTTGCTACTACTGTCTATTTGGCATCAATAACATTGCAATATTTAACTTATTTCTTCCTATGTCTATTGTGGCAAGAATGCACATTTAAGTCTCCTTCAAAGAAGTTTTAATTAATTGACACATAAACTTTGTCAGCAGTATCTAGCTACAGACCTAAGTTAGTTTTTTACTTAAGTAACTAACTTTTTAGTTGTTTAATAGCTTTCCAAGTATCGCGCACAGCAATTACAACTAGAGGCATAATAGACTCAGGTGCTCGTTTCTAATTGAAATAATTAAACATGATAACCCGTTGAAAACATACGGTATTGTAAAATGTGCATTATCCATCGCGTAAAAATAATGAAAGCGTGTAATCCATTATAAATGTAAAATGAATATAACAAAATCAAGATTGGTGACAAACAAAGTCAACTTATCATACAGATTAGTATCACAACGCAAGAATAACGTTTCTATACATGTACGTACAATCCAATTTGTTCAATGTCAGTTCACTGTTCAAAATACAAAACAAATACACGTCGTAAGCAAGTTTCTGTCGCATTTATTTATATTTATCCCAATTAAAATATCAATACAAATCACAAGCGACTCTAGTACAGGACGCCGTGTCCAAAAGTACGAGACATAACCTATAAAATTTCAACGAAATTAACAGAGAGCATTGGCAAGCTTCCCTCCACGAAAAAGATTCCATTGACCGCAATGCTTTGCATCAGTTCCTGATCTCCCTCCCATCAATCTGCCAGTGCAAAAAGATCGGTGCGACCGTCGATCGCTAGAAGATCCACGGCGCTGGCACGTTGATGCATGATTTCATGGAATCGCGCAGCGCAACCGCGGCCGACATTGGCGCATTGGCGCGCGCCGGTCGAGGACAGCGGCGTAGCGAGCGTGTGTGGGAAACTTGCCGGATGCATTATGTATTTATTGCTTTACTTACTTAGTTGGGAATTACTTTACCACCGTAATGACTTTCAGGTACCGTGCGCTATCTTAGGAATGCCATACCCATGATTTATCGCCCGGCCCCCGTTTTTCTCGGGCCAGTTTGTAGTTATCGCTGTACCTGTCTCTTGCCTCCGCCATGGGCGCAAGATCGTCATCGACGAAGATGGACGGCCATGTTCGTTGACCTCGAGAAACCATGGCGCGTAACTCCGATGCTGGAATATTTGAATATCGATGTACGATTAGGAGATCGCGAATAAGGGTGTAGAGGTGCAAGAATCGCTAACGGTATTGCGGGAGAATACTAGGTTGTTCGACAAGTTCGTAGAACGGAAATCAAAAAAGGAATTTATATTTGCAAACGTGACTTTAAAAGTTAAAGACTTTAAATTAAAGCTTTAAACTAAAGTTGTTTAGTTTACTCAAATTTAAGAATATAATTTAAAGCTTTAAACTGAGGACTTTAAACTAAAGTGACTTCAAATGTTGCTGACGAAGTGATATTCGAACGTGTTTTTGTTGCATTGTTAGCAAATGGAGTTAGCGCCGTGCACACAGCTGTTTGAAACCCAAAACTTTATTTCAAATATTGCAAAAAATATTGAAATTTTGGCTGAGTTTTTTATGAAGCATGAAATATTAAAATGACGTCAAAGTTTTAATTCTGTTGTTGACGAATAAACAGCACTCTGCGAACTTATTGAACAATCTAGTAATCGTTTCAAGAAAATTGTTTTTGCAGAAGAATACCTTGTACATACCTAAACAAACGGGTTTGTAACACTCATTTATGTTTAAATATCATTTGCCGAGGCAAATACCATAATATTTCATAAAATCAATATTGTGTAAGTAGCATTTCATTTTTAATTGCAAGTTCCGGGATTCTTTAGGCGTACTGTAAACATAGAAATACAATTAACAACAAACGGCAATGTATCTGTGAACATTGCGAACAGGTGACTTATACCTTCACAGACGGGGACCGAAATTTCGGAATTGCACTCAAATGATCAGATTATACTTACCAGAAACGCAAAAAGACTGCATTACACATGAAAGATTATATATTAACAATAATAAAAAGAGAAGTAAATGCAAACATTGAGAATAATATATGTAACATTATGATGTACCGGTTAATAAACAGGTTCATAAGTAACAGACAATGCTTTGAGTAAGAGTATCAGCTATATAGTCATTTGAATAGATTTCAACTGATACTTTCTATTATTTATTACTTTGTATAACATATTTTGTATATATAATACTCAATCCATAAAACTGCCTAATCCACGGAATTAGCAAAATGTTCCTCATTTCGTGAAATCGGCAACAAGTTGCCGAATGACGAACTGTTGCCTTTTTTCTAGAATGCTCAATTTTTATGAACAGTATCATGATAATTTCTTCTGTAAATGTTCTTATGTGAACAATACTCCCGGCAATTTTCGTACAAAGGAACGTACTAATTCTTGAGAGCTCGTTTACGCAGTAGGTCAGGGAATCCACATGGGACACTGCAGAATCAGCCGAACCAGAAATGAGAACTGGAACAAAAATTAACCGGCAAAAATGAATTTTTAGATCAGGCTGCTTGTTAAACGAATTAGGCAATAAAACTGGCTAATCCGCTATTTCGGCAACCTTATTGCCAATTTGACGAAATAAGCAATATTTCGCTTGAATTGCCTATTCCGTGAATTAAGCAGTTTCATAGATTCGGCATGACCTACATACTCGGAAGGGCAAAAAGAGATGAACGAATTTAAAAAATATTTGTTGTGCAGGTAATATAATAATAAGAATTTTAAATGGATAGTTAGCAAATATCTTGTAAATTGCATTCAAGCGTTACTGCTTTCAATAAAGTTAATGGTGTATTTAAGGTTGAATAGAAGGGAAGGGAAGAATAATGATACTGCTTATTAGCTTGAATATTATTTAATTTCATATTTATTTTTGTTTCCTTTACGGTGTCCACAGTGTTCCCGGTAAACTACGCATTATCGAGAACTGTTCAAAAGGTTACTTAACATCAAAATTAACTTCATTATTTCAACAAATATTTAAAAACTTTTTTTTCGCATACATTCTGACTTTAGTGATTTAATAAACGAAATTGGTTTCACTTAGATGTATCATATATACGTATGCATTAGAAATATTGTCTCTGAGTAATGTGTGACAAGTTGCAACCGATGTTTCCAATTTAAATACATATATTGGTTGTTAAATTTATTCGAATCAAAATTTGAAAAATTGGCATTAGGTGCCATAAACGTGTCACTTTTTAACAATCTAAAAACTACAATAAATTAAATAGTCAGAATATATCGTGTTGGGATTAAGATTATAATATTTTTGGACGTAATACATTATAATGGTAATACATTATTAACATTATAACGTAATACATTATTGGACGTATATAATTGAACGTAATATACATTAGAACATATTCAATGAAAACACTTAATGTTATGTAACATTTTGGTAAATTCGAAAAACAAATGGCAAACATTGCCATTACAGTTATAAATACTATTTGAGTTTCTCATTAGGCTTTTTGGCAGTCAACGGTTACACTCTTAGAAATTTGAATGCGACAATCCTTAGTTCAAAATTTAAATATCTAATCCAAAGCGTCTATAGATATATCTGTAGCAAGAAAGTAATAATAGAATGTCTATAAGAAACTATAAGAAAACAATTTTTATTATTGTAATTTATTATCCTTACAAAACTGGCGCATTTACATTGATGATTTCTTTCCTAGATTATCACAAGTGGTATAAAAACCACAGGCACTGTTACAGAAACTGCTCCATCTAAAAAATAACATTCTGAAATGAAATTCACGTAGATAGGGTCATAGTACGTCATAAGTATACATATTTTTTTTAGTAAATGATTCGTTATCGCCTCAATCAACGGAAACCGAGAAAATGATAAAATATATTAGAAAAACATCTCACTACATTGCATTTCATTTCATTTATTTTTTTATTAAAAATATAAGACGAATGCATTCTCAATATATTATATGAATTTACCGTTGGCGTTGTGTAAACATCAAGTGAAGAGTGGCAAACAAACGAACGCAACGGTTATGTCCCATTCAGCCGTTGAACATTTTTTCTTCGGATGAAGCTTCTGTAAAGAAAACATTTTGTTTATAACAAACAATAGAAAAAAATAAAATCAAGAGTTGTGAACTCTCCAAGTAAAAATTTCTTGAATAGTTAGTAGTAGTTAGTCGTTATATTTTCCTCTATTTTGAATTAATAAGATAAAGTCGGATCACACAGTTATATTTTGTTTGTCTGATTTTAAATATGATATCAAATTTTAATAAAGTTTATATTTAAAAAAAAGGTTTTATGACATAATATATTGTTAAATTCTTAATACGATTAAGAAATATTTATATTTTATGAAAATCCTTTTAGCATTTATGCTTGTAATGTGATATCTGTCTTAGGAACTATATTTTAACTATGTGTATAATATTATCGTATTTACTCATATTTACATTCGTAAAACTATTCACTAATTAATTTTATCGATAATTTTTTAATTATATTCCCGCTCTACGTTCCTGAAAATTCTCATTAAATATAAAAAATTGGCTACATACTAAAGATAAAAACGTTACATCTGAATGATTCAGCAAATCCAATTTACATACAATTAATTAAACAGGATCAGTTTTTATAAGTTTAAGTAAAACATTTTACATAACGAAAGTCACTATATGTTTGTACTCTCCCTTTCTATGAATCATATCCAAACAGGCTTGCGTCGCTCAAAAGGTTAGTAAAATCCAGTTGCAAAAAGCTTGTAAATTAATCTTGGGCGCGGTGCTCATTATCTCGAACGCACCACGCTAAGGGTTTCAACTCGATTAACGTTATATCTAATAATGTACATCAGCATAATTCAATGTAGTCGCATGGACGTCAGTCCAGTAGATAACTCGCGATGTAATTTTAGATCGGCAAAAAATGGAGGTAGAAAATTTTCTGAAGACTCGATAACGAACGTGGGAGTACCGCGCAACACCGTGCAGTGAATTATCACCTAATAAGCAATATTATTTATGCATCGGACCACCTGCTGGAGTTCAATTTTACTAGCAATCCGGATCCATCTACAAACCGCTTCTCTAAACTCACCTTTAAAACCAACACACAACCGTATGAAGAGCTCGAGGAGAAAAGGTCGATCTGAACATTGAGGTTTCGGAACATCGCGTTTCATGCGAGAAAAGCAAGCTATACTAAGCACGAATAGAGAATACAGGTTTGTTAAATTAAATTCCTCCTTTTGCAAATCATATTCACTCTTTTGCAAATCAAATACTTTTACGTATATATAATACTTAAAAAGCGTCAAAAGGGTGAATTTAATTTGAAAATCCTGTCGAATTAAAATAGGTGATAAACACGTGTTATTTATTATTACAAACTAAACAATTCCCTAATTGAAAATTGATTACTGTAGAGAAAAGTTGTCTGTATTATATCACTTAAGAGAGTATCTCCATAAATCGAAAACACAACCATAGTTTCGGACATAAAAAATTTAGTGCTATCTTGGCATATTGGTATATACAGCGAATGAAACAAATTGAAAAGCTTTGTGTTTAGATAAAAAAGACGTAGCACGTAAACTTCAGCTCCGAGCTGAGAAATGTTGCCTAACACAATTCCTATTCAATTATTATGGCCCGATTTAAGAAACAATCCTACTTTGGCATAATATGCCAATCTTATATTATAACATCGAACGCGCGTAAATAATCCAAGTCAATGGAAAGAGTTGACGTTTTATACCCTATGTTTATTAAAATATACGTATATGACATCCTCTATAGGTTTAGGATCTTAATGTACTTTTTTAATTCCCTGTATAGAAATTTTTCTATATGAATTTACGGAAAATGTTGGGTGGATATCCGACGGTTCACATTAGATAGCCGATAAAAATACCAGGAGCGTTAAACAGAGGCAAAAAAATAACTTATTCTAATATTTGACTTGGTTTATATTTCGAATTACTTTATAATGATTTTTTTTTATCTTGTTTGAGTCCCGTTTACTTTACGCGAAATGTACAAGTTACGCAAATGACACCCCAATAAAGAAAAATACACGCCTTTAATGTTTGTCTAAAAATATAGGTTTACAAAATAAATTTTACTCCTGCTTTCTCCGACACAGATTTAATTTATCTGACTTTTGCATTTGCGTAAGATTTTGTGTAAGTACCCTAATTTCTGTATTTTATGTGTATGTCTTATATGCATTAACGTAAATAAGTGAGAAATGCATGATTTAGATATCGCGATTAGTTTATTTGTCTTCTTTTGCAACTCGATCAGATTTGTACCACCCAAAAACGTGTAAAATATTCGTAAGCTTTATCAATAATACGCCGTAACATGATACTACGATGAAGCATACATACTACCTAAATTGTTTAACAATAACCAATCCAAGGGAATATTTATATTTTGCTTATAAACTTATATTCAACACGTATTTTAATTGTGCGCATATAAACATTTAAAAAATGACAATTTAAAGCGCATTTATAAAAATAGGCCTAAAAAATGATTGACCATTGACAGATCTGGTATGACATGTAACTTATAATTTTCCTTTTTCGATATAAAAACTAAAGCATCATTTCGCTCGATATGTGAAACAATGACACACCTGTTCTAAATTATTCCTTTATCTTTGACATTCACGAGAGCGTTGAATTTTGCCAGGTCGGTAATCGGTAAACAGAGGTACGGAGAAAGAATCTGGCATTAATTAACTAATTATTGCGAGGATGGAACCGGGTGATGCCCGCGAGTGCTTTCAGCGAGACGACGGTACGAGCACGGGCCAGTGACTCGCATTAAAGAAATCGCGGCTGTTCCTTTTTTTTTTATGCAACCATTTCACTAATTACCTAGAAGTGCGTCTGCGCTCTTGCGAGTGCGGTATAAATATTCGCGATTAATTAAGGATGCGAGATATGCAGGAGTTTTACAGAGAAAATAGCCCTAGATTCTTTTAATTGGGCCTATCGTTCTACGCAGGATTTTGGCACTTCATCATTTTCCCAACCTATCTGAGAAAGCTTAGTCTTCCACATGGTTAAAAAACGTTGTATAATAATTTACTGCCTATCCTGATTTCCTTCATCGTAATTCTATTGAAACGGTTTGCACTGAAAGGTGCGTCAAGCGCTGCATTCGCTAGTTAGTCAGCTCGTACTTCTGAAACTTCCCGTTTTATGTGATACCATATTCGATATAAACTAATACCACTGTCCACTCTTTGGATATATGGAGACCATTTCACATATGAGCCGCTTATTTTGAAATTGACCCAAATCCATTTATATTCAAATCGAAATATTTCACAGTTTGCATTTCAATGAAATTAAAAATACACGTATAGGTTATCAATGTATTACGTCGCCTAAGTGTACTTAAGAGAGTTCAGTATGCAATTGCTATTACAATAATAACAATTATTAATTGGATTATATGTGTTTTCTTACCACAAAGAGAGTTAAGCCACTTTCAAAATTAACAATTAGATTTATTACAAAATTTGAAAGAGCCCAAGTCCATTCGACATAATTTAAAATGCTCCAAATTGAATACAAAATATTCAATTTCTTTTTTATTTCTTTACTGTACTTCAAAAACACAATTTATGCAATTCAGAAAATCTAACTGTATAAAATACATAACGATTTCCTGCTTATCTATATTTTGTACATGCGGGAGAAATTTGAAACAACCCTGGTTCTTCGAGGATATATATATCGTACTAAGTCCATCATGTTCTTGTATTTCGCTGCTCTAATTCGTCTTATATTTTTATAAAGTGATGTCAATGCAATATTTTCGAATCGATGTATCTAAAGTTACTGTATTGTCTGAATATACTTTATTGCAAAATGTTGTTTATGACAACTTCTTTAATGTTGTACACGTTATTACAATTAGTGAAAAATGATTGACAAATAGACTTAGGCCACTAATAAAATAAACGGCACATATGTTTAAGAAAACAACGAAGAAGATGAGTCAATAAACCAATATAATGATGTACACAGCAATAAAATTATGAAAAATCTCAGAAAGTGTAACGGGTGCAATAATGCTAATTTTCTAAGAACAACAACCGCGTCACTTTTGCCAATAAGGTAGTTCTAATTATATCACATTTGCGAGCAGTAATAAACTCTTACATCGCTTTAGAATCTATTTTTATTTGTTTAATAAACGTACAAAATTTGTATACAGAAGTAAAAAACAACATAGTCGTTATTTGAACGTATTCGTTAACACAGTAATATATTTGAGCTTTCAAGTTCTTATTACAATACAATTCTAGTGAAATTATTATGTAAAACTAATCTTTAAAAATATTATTACGTTTTTTTTGGATAAAGTTAAATCATTACGTTCCCTTTAAAAAATATATGTTTAATGGATCTGAATAACTTTCTTAAGTTTACCACTTCCAATAATTCTTTTATGAATTTTCTTTGACTTGTTCTTACAACATTAATATTTTTTTGTTTTAAACAACGAATGACCAGAGGTATAACATGATGTAACAATATTTTGTAGTTTAATACCCATTTATATAGCAAGAGTTAGTTTGAAAATTATACGTGTTAAAATCAACACATGTCGATTAACACCAACCATATCGATTATTCCTTACGATGCTAAATTGCCTTCTGCATTATAGCACATATATAAGGAAACAGATTCGATCTATCGACGTTTAGTAAATATATCATTATCTGATGATTTGTTCGTAATTTATCACTCAGAAGACGGCCTAATCTAAAAAGGAAAAGAAGAGATCTTATCGAAAGTATTATCTAACCGTGCTAGAAAATTGAATAAGCGTGGCAACGAGTAGCATAATGCTAGGAAATTCTAACGATTGATACGCCAGTGCGCAGATAGTCAAATATCCGTAAGTTGCGACTTTCCATTTTCCCGCGAAAACATATTCGCCGAGTAGTCATGCTCTGTTAACGACAACGATAAATAGAAATAGTATTGATAACAAGGAAAATTGCATGTTACTTATAAAAATAACGAATGATAAATTTCAATATAGTACGTAGATATATCATGACTGTGTCAACTACACCAATCATTTTCTTTTTTAATGAAGATGAAGAGAATGATATACCAGTGTGATTCATCGGGCAGTATAGACGATTTTATCATTTCGCAGTTATATTGAGGCTGGTGAAAGTCGCGCGTATATCTTTTCTTCACACCCAATTACACTTTGTTCTTTGTATACAGTACTCTAGTAAAGTAAGCAGAAAGTGAATGTCTGCAATATTCAATAGTTTATGACAATGAAGGAGGTGTGCAAAAATGTATGCTCTATTAGCCTCTTAGCCAGGGCTGAATATTTTGTAGCGCTATATCTTTGTGCTACAATATTTTACTGCTCGTAAACACCTACTACCAACACTATGAAATTGCATGTGAATAGGGTGTTAGATAAATAAATTATAATGTTTAGCCTGAGGTATTTTTTATTGCCGCTTTTGTCTTAAAGGTGGGTGGGAGAATATTTATTCGCATCAGCAGCAAAGCAGTACATTAATTAATAAAAGCGACGTTTCGATTCGCCGTGCGGAGTCCTTATCAAGCTACAATATAAGAAACCTAGGCTTATAGATTGTTTTAGATAACAGGCTGTAAATATCAAGTACTAGAGAACACGTACCTATGTTGATTAAAGTTAATTATATAAATTAATTTTCTTTAATATATAAATATAAATATAT